>RJWH01003517.1:9676-129519 GCA_004363575.1 Solenodon paradoxus
CTTTAAACAGAGCCTGGCCTTCCCAGCTGACCTAGTTTGAAAAGGAAGGACACCTAGAAGGAAGAAGCCATGGATGGCCAGAGCCTTCATGTGAATGCTTCCTAGTTCTGAAAGACAGCCCTCAACGAAGGGACCCTCTGATCCAGTACACTTAGCGGTGCTAATCAGACTTTTTACCTTCTTGAAGATTTAACAGTTTATATCATAGTAAAGGCTCTCAGAATTATTATTGAAATTCTTTTTAAAGGAAAGGTGCAGGCAGGAATGAAGTCAAGAAGGTGGGCAGGAAGAGAGAGGAGAAAAAAGTATGTATTTTATTTAGTTGTTCATCTTGATTGTTCCTCCACACCCCACCCCTCCACACTTCTATGCACCCCCACCAGTTTCCCCCCCAGACCCACAGTTCTGGGTCTCCAGCCTGTATCCCTGGGATGCAGGTGGACTACATCTAATGACCTTATCCACAAGGCCACTAAATCACATCAAAAATTCTTATTGTAACCTGGTTAGCACAGCACTGACCAAATGTAATTGATTCAGGACCCACCCACCTTCTACCACTGCCATTTTCTCCCTAATGCCTATTGATATTCCACAGGACACATTTTGGGAAATACTGACTCTGTGTGAACTATTTAGCAATTTTCCATCTTGATAACCTAGACAAGTAAGTGAAGATTAAAGCAGCTTAAAATGCTCAAGAAATTTAAAACATATTATTACCAAGTTAAAGTTTCATTTATTTTATAGTTGTGTGTGGAAACAGCTTGAATATTAGATTTTATGCAGTACTGTGTATGTAGAAAAATATCACCTACTCGGGTGCATTGGTTGTGTTAAAGCTTACAGAGTCCTCAGTACCTCTACATCACTTTGAGGTGAATATTAATATCTCCATTTTATGACAAGAACATTGATATTCAGCACCCTTAGACAACTCATTTGAGAGCTCATAGAGACTTAAAATAATCTTATTTAGTGGGTACTAGATCTGACTTCACATCAGAAATACTCGGAGTCCTTGTTAAAATCACAGGTCCTGCTGGAGTAGCGGTTGGCCATAATCCACAGACATCCCAAAGACTTGGATTCAAGTTCTGGAGCCAGGAAGAGAGGAAGACCAACCAAGATGCACAATTAGATAAACAAATGTTTCTTCCTCCTCTCTCTTCCTGCCTGCCTGCCTACTCACCTCCATTCTGCCTGCACCTTTTCTTTAAAATTTTTTTTAAGAAATCACAGGTCCCTGGAAATTTGGCTTTTAGAGTTCTTGTATATAGCTGCAAAATCTGGCCTTTAATTAACCCAGGTGGTTCTGATTTTGTGTGAGCCCACATTTGAATCTAATCTTCACTTTTGGAATGGAGAAAACTAAGATCCAGACCCCAAAATCACAGTCAGCCCTCAAACATGGGTTTTTTTCTCATTCTGAAAGTATTACTATTGCCCCAGAACCCAAGGGGCTTCAGTTGGAGCAAAAGATGGTATGGTGGTCTGTGGGTCTGATAGAGGTTGTAGGGATAGAGGGGAAATTTCCCTTATCTTTCTAAGTTCTTCTTTGACTGATGAAGCAAACAAATCAATACTAGATATATTAGTAAGGGAAAAAGAAAAAAGAATTATCTACATTCATTTGGAGATTTACATGGCTGTTAATTCTAGAGTAAATAAGATGGACCAAGGGTTTTTATCCTTGAGAAAATAAATGGGATAGGAGTCTAGGGCTGGGAATGTGGCAGGAGGAACGAGACTCATGACAAGGAGAGGGTGACTCATGACAAAACCAGATGCTCTGTAACTGGATATCTTCCATATAGATAGGTTTCTCCAATAAAAAGATTATTTCTGGAGATGACCCTAAATCTGGGTTATCTTCTTTCTTCTAAGTAGTAAGATAGTGGTAACAGTGTCTCTTGAAGCTATCAGGGTCTGGAATGACCTAGCTCCACATGCCAATGTGACACTTACTGGGAAAAGCCTGCTTTGAACATCTTGGGGAGAATTATCTGAATATTTGGGGGAGGCCTATCCTTTAAGGTCCATCAAATATATTCAATTAGCACATCAGGAGTCAAGGGGTAAAGGCACCTTAGAGAGTCAGCTGACTCTCTTTACCAAGAGCATAGGAACCATATTCCTTCTGTCAGAACCAGGGACTGGATCGAAATCATTTCCCTAAATGAATAAAGTAAGATTTTCACATTTGACACTTACTTATTTGATTCAGTCTCTCAAAATCTGCCTCCACACTTAACATCTTTCAGAAATTCTTCCTAGAATCATCCAACCCAACTTGTCACTCTTTCTTGGATCTTATCCCTGGTCAACAGCTGTATATAATGTGGCCTTTGAAGATGTGCTTTTGCTGCTATGTTGACTGTCAATGTTCTTGAGCCCTTTTCAAGACCAGAGTCCAGTCCTTTCTACAGGTAAAATCTGTGTCTTCTCATCCTCACCCGGGGTCCCCACTGGGTCTACAGGAAGTTAATGCACATTGTCAGTGGAAGGAAAATCTCTGGCTGAGAGTCAGGAATACTGGGTTCTGGTCCCAGCTCTGCCGGTCACTCTCTGGCTGCCCTCAGACGAGCCACTTCCTCACTTTGTGCGTCTCCGTCAATAAGTAAATTCAGCAGATTAGCTGACTATTTCCCTAGACATGTTCCCAAGGATAGTTCCTCAGGTGTTAATGATTGCTGGAAGAAAAAGAGCACTCTGTGGTTAAACAGGTTTTGGAAACACGAGATTTAATGAGTCTCTGGTGCAGGATGTCCCATACCCTTTAATGTGCATCATGAATCTCCATTAGGGGGATGGCTTGAACAGAACTCTTTTTCAGGGGGCACCTCATGAGATTAATGTTCTGCACAAAGCTCTTGGCCAACGGCTGCTTAGGAAGCTCTCCGGGGTCCTTCCAGAATGAATAGAGGTGGGTAGTGGCTGGAGCAGTAAGTCAGAAGCTGTGGACTTGGGCTCTTCTGCTTCCACTGTGACGGTGGCAGAACCTCACCCCAGCTCTCGAAGCCTCGGTTTCCTCAAACACACCACACAGGGACATATAGTGAAGGTCAGAGACAGGAGCAGAGCAGAGGCCCGTGATTAAATAAATGCTTTCTCCCTCTTTGGCACTTGTCTCATTTTCTACCCATACCTTCATCAACAACCCCATTGGATTTCCTTCTGAAATCATTCCTCTGACAACTCCTGAACCCCATTCTTTAAAAGAAACATTTTGAAAAAAAGAAACACTTTGATCCCTTGCTGACCACTGTCTCATGCTGCCCCAGACCCCCAGGTCTCTTTCCTTCTCTAGCAGGGAGATCTCACACCTAGACCTGTGTTTCACACAGCAAGGATGTGACTTAAGCACCGGCTTGGGAGTTTGCACCCCCAGGCCCCTGGAGTTCAAGGAGGAGGGACGGTGGGAAGTGTTCTGGGTGAGTGTGGTCAGCGGATGAATGGTTGTAGGTGGTGAGCAGGGTGGCTCGCTGCCAACACACAGCAGAGCCCACTCAGGCCTCAGGAATGTTATCACCTTCCCTCACCGGAAAGCAGATGTTTGTCTAGGTTGACCCCAGGTCAGGCACACCTGGGCTGAATACAGCCAGTCTTTTCCTGAGTCTGAGTCAACACTTTGCACCCAGTCAGGGTCAGGAGTCACTGGAGATAAAGGTCGGAGGTTGATGGTGGTGACAAGGGGTGGATTTCCAGTGAATTCTGCATTCAGTAAAGGGTCAGAAAAAGTCACTCACTTAACATGTGTATTGGCAGGGGTCGTTGGGGCTGTCCACCTCATTACTGAGATGGTGAGTCTGTGGTTCTGAAATGAAGAATTTGGTGCCTTCATCATGAATCAGTGAGCAGTGCCAGACACCATTCAAAGAGCCTTACCTGTGTTCGGTCTTTTTAAGCTGCATGCCTTCCTGAGGTAGCTTGTCTATTATTTTCTTCGCTTGCAAGTGCACAGAGAGGTTAAGTCACTTGCCTACCTTTCCACAGCTGTTTCCTGGGGACTAGGGTGAACCAGGAAGTCTGATTCTAGAAGCTTTGATCCTACCCACCTGACTAGACTGGCTCTTTAAAGTTAAATAAGGGTCTCCGTCTTTGAAGTCCAAGATGGAGCTGTCAAAAGCAGGTTTACTCAAGTTGATATTTCAGGGAGCCAGGCAGTGAGACCTTGCAAACAGCACAGGCCCAGAAACCAAAAGCTGAGACCCAAGGTTTAGTTCCCACAGAAATTCCACTCAGCTAAAGGGTTCTCTGATTCTCTGACTTCCTGACCTCCCTTTCCTGAGGCCCTGCTCTCACGCCTCTCCTGAATCTCACATGCCATCAAAATAGGTATTTGAGTTGCTTTCCTATTCCCCTTCGCTCCCCTTCTTTCTCATCATGAAGGTACAAAGCGGGAGGGATAAGAAGAAATAACTTGAAGAGGTAAGAAAGGTCAGCATGGGGACAGTGGAGTAACCGTTGGTCTCAGTTCACATACATCCTAAGGACCCGGCTTTGTAACCCAGGGCCAGGGGTAACAACCAAGATGAGCATGTGAATAAGATAAATAAAAGCACTTCTTCCGCCTCTCTCTTCCTGCCTGCACCCTTCCTTTAAAACAAAAAAGGAGAGAAAGGAAAAGAAACGCCAACACATGCAATATGGCCATTTAATCAATAAGTATTTTATAAGTGCCTCCCACAGGACTGGCACTGAATAGGCACTCAACTGACCAGGGTAAATTCGATCAAGATCCATCCTGTTAGAAGGCCCCAGACCAGTGAGAGAGAAACCAACTATGCAATCATGAGAATACCAAAGACAGCATACAGTTTCCCAAAGGAATAAGAAAGCTCCGTGGGACTTGAGAAGGGAGCATCCTAATGTGGTAACTCCAGAAAACTTCTTGGAGGAAGTGGAATTTGAGAAGAAGAGTTCTGCCATCATCACCAAGCAGCTGTTCTGAGCATCCAAGCAGGTTACTGAGCCCTGCAGGACCTCCTTGCAGTATCTACCTCAAAATTCCAGCTTCTGACTGAGAAACAACACACTTAGGTTGGAGTAGCCAGGGTCCTGCCAGCCACATTCCCAGCCAGTTTTTCTGAGGGACCTGTCAATTTCCCAAAGGGGCAGCTGTGTTCAGCGGTGGGGGGAATGGCTACAAGTGAATCCACTGATTTTTGCCTGATTTGTCTGTGTTGCCAATCCCAGCCCCTAGGAGACAGCCTAGCTGTGCAAGAAAGGAGAAAGTACACTGTCCTGGAGACAGGACAGTAATGAAACTGATGAAGCATACCAGGAATGGAGATAAAGGCGCTTTCTTGGGCCTCACTACCTCGGGTGACTTGTCCAGTTTATTTTCCCCTTCTCCCCTCCTTTCCCCCTCCCTCAACTCCACTGGCTCTAAAGTTCCTAGAAGGATATGTGATCCTATTCCTCTAAGACTGGCCTGGGAAGCTGACCGCCTATGTCCCTAGTTCTATTCACCTTGGTGTACTCCTGGAAGAGATTAGACATTATGTTGCCATACGACTCAGACAGTGGGCGATGGAGGCAAAGACCACACAGCAAGCTGGCACCCAGATCCCAGAAAAACATCCAAGCCCCCAACAGCTCAAAAAAGTATTATTCCCATTGCTGATGGTTCACTTTTTCCTAGCCATTCATCCATTTCTTCATTCCATCAAAATGTATAAATTCCTTAATACAGATGCTACAACAAAATTAAGTGTTGCCAGTAATCAGATCTCTTTTGGAAACATGAATCTCTCTTACAAACTCACCTGCAATAAAAAAGGAAAGTCTTGAGACATTGTTAGGTCCAATTCATTTGTTTCAGAGTATGGTTTTCATGTGCCTGGTTCAACTCCTAGCAATACAGGGCATGCGGTCATCGAGCTGATTTATACTCAGAGAACAGATGCCCACACATATTTGCTGCCATTAACAGTGCATTTATGAATTTATTCATTCACTCATTTGGAAAACATTTTTCGAGAATTTCAAGCTTCTGAGTTCACTCTGGTGGGGAAAACAGAGTTACTGGAGGAGAGGAGGACAGAAATGCGGCTCCAAAACAGAGAATACATTTCTTTGTTGTGTAGCAATTGATGTCTGCTGTCATGTTGCAGTTCTGTCACCCTCTGAGGTGGTGCTGTGGTCCCCTTGGTACAGAGAAGCAAAACACAGAGGCTCCAAGAATTTGGGTAACTCCATCAGGGGCCACATAGCTGCAAGCAAGTTACAGGCACACCCAAATGGGTTCCCCCCAAGTGGGCAAGTGAACAGCGTGAGGGGAAGAGGAGAAGACAGATCTCTTGGTGGGAATTCTGTAGAATGTGTCCCAAAGAACACAGGCTCCCTCCTAGGGGGCAACCATTCCAAGCCCTTGGAAAGAAATGAATGTAATTACCGGGATGGAGGAAGGAGGAGCAAATCCCAGAGCCATTCACAAAGGTATGTGCGGGAACTCTCCGTGGTTTATTTTCATCATGTCTGGAGAGAGATGTGCACAAACCATCAGGGCTGGAAGAGAAAAGGGGTAACTGAGTGAGTGCCATTTGATGGTTGAAATGGAAGCCAGGTGTATGCCATTGTTCTCGTTTTTGTATCCGAAGCAGAATGAAAGAGAAAAACGTTTTGTGAAACTTTCAAAAAGAACTCAAACCAGGGCGTTTGAGTGAAAGTGGGGGGCATAACTGTGACCCCCGCAGGGGGAGGGGGGTGGTAGCAGAGGTGACAAAGAGGAACTTGTCCCCTGGCCTTGGCTCAGGCTCCAGGATGGATGAGGCCTGTCCCAGCAACCTCAAGGTCAGCCCAGCACCTGTCCCTGGACCAAGCACAGAAAGGGCTCCCCATTACTCATTAGCCAGCCTGGGTGCTGGCCCCATGTCCCTGTCCTTGGTCACAAATAGAGATGAAAGCTGACCCGCCAGCTCTGGGAGAGGCGAACCTGATAGCCCAGTAGCTATCTCAACCACTGGCATTATCAAAGCTTGGGACAGCCAAGACACAGGGGAGGTCAGGCCTTCAAACACTTTTGTGCCCTTCGCTCCTTCTCCCCTTCTTTCCGGGCCCAAACAAACACAAGAAAAAAATCCATCCTAGAGAAGAATGAACTTTAACAGATGGCTCCCAGGGCAAAGATTCCTTGAACCAGCTTCCGCGAGGACCCACCAAGATTTTTTGATGAGAGGGAAAGGATTTTTCTGAAAGTCCTTTGATTAGAATCATGGAATGAGCTGCTCTACCCTTTTACCTCGAGGCTGAGAAAAAAGCACCTTGGATTCGGGTTCAAGGCATAGTCAAGTCATTCTGAGACCTCGGTCCTGCCCAGCCTCTGGCTCCCCATCCCTCCCTTCACTGTGGGACTGTGGGTAGGTGCCCATGTGACTAGGCCTAGTCTTCCTTTTCCTGCTCCTTCCAACCAGTCCTCACCAACCTGGAGAGTGCTCTAGAAGCAGCAAGTCCTTCTCACTCACTGTGAGAGAATGCTGTTGGCCGCTCTAGTCCCCAATACCACACTACTCCACTCCAAGCCCAGTCCTGGAACCCACCATAGCACTTTCTTCCACTGCTTCGTAAGGAGAAGTTGGAGGATAGTATCTTCCTAACAGAGAAACTGAAACCAAGTAGGAGAGGGTGGCACTCCAAATCTCCAAAGTTCCTCGTTCTTGACTTTCAAGCTCCTTCTCGACTGAAAGCTAATGATAAGGAAATATCAGCAGGGGTGTCCTGGTGAATTGACAATTAAGACAGCCACATATGTGCACAGGCTGTATGTCCACACTTCACGTACATCCCGAGGACCCAGGTTCAGGACCTGAGGCTGGGGAAGCAACGGAGATGTACAACTAAATAAATGACTGTTTCTTTTTCTTTCTTCTCGCCTGCCTGCCTGCCTACTCACCTTCATTCTGGCCTGCGTCTTTCCTTTGAGAAGAAAAGAACACATCAACAAGGATGAAAAGGTCAAGGCAGCAACAACGAAAGCAACAGAAACTTTTCAGCCTTTCCATTTCCCAGCATTCAAGAAACATTTAAAGAGTGGCTCTCAATGCCAGGTGTTGAGCAAATGATTAGGGTAGTTACAGAAATCTAATCCCTGAGCACAAGAAGTCCCTAAACTTGGAAAAGAATAATGCAAACAGCAGCTATGACCGTGAGTACTAACATTCATTGAACACCTCTAATGTGCTCTTCTTGATCATGTAGGATGGCATTAATATCCTCTTTGAACAAAGAGGACATTGATGTTCAAAATTTCAAGGTCAACTGGAATCTGAGAGTGAGTCACACTTCAACTGGGAGGCTCCACTCAGGCAGAAAGGAGAACACCTTTTTGACACTGTCATCCAGTCACCTGGGAAATTCAATTTTTCTCACACTTGGTGTCCTGATTTGCTTCTCTTCTTACCTGCCCCACTGCTTCCTTTTTGTCTCCTTTACTTCTTACCTTCTCCTTATGGGTCTAGATTTGACCTCTGCCTCTCTTGTCTTCTGTTATCCCCGTGACTAAAATCCATTCCCAGATTTCATTCGGCTCTTTCCTTGCCATTTCTTCCCCTAGAGCACCAGTTCACAACTCATTCACGCTTGTGATGCCCATCCATCTTCAAATCATTTCAGTTGCTTAGCACCACCATGCCAGTCTCAGGCTATTTTTTTTTTCCAGAACCCCTGGGCCCCTAACATTTCAATGGTCTCCCTCACCACTGTATTCTCTTCCTATTCCAGGCCTCCTTCTTAGGTCTTTTTGGCTTTTCATCCTAAATATTTCTTCTTTCATACCACCATCTTACCCAAACATCTTTAGTGGCCCCTAATACCTGTAGGAATTGTCCGGATGCCCAGAGAACCATCTCTGTTTTGGTGCCAACCTCCTCTCTACTCTTACATCTTACCTTCAAGGACTCACAATTTCCATAATACGTCTCAGTCAGTCATTGGCTCCCTGTGTCCCTTGACAATTCTCCCTAGAGATGCTCGCTCATGCTGCAAGATACAACTAGAGTAGGTATCCTTAATAAAGTCGCTTCTGATTTCCATAGCTTGATGTGGGCCATCCCTCTATGAATTACCAGAGCATTTGATTACTATTTTAAGTCATTGAGCATTTGGGTTTGGTCTTGCCTTGAACTTGGCTCTGTTGAGAAGGGGCTCGGATGTCAGATTCAACTGAGCTTGAATTCTGGCTCAACGACTTCCTAGCAGTGTGAGCTTAGACCCTTTAAATGTGAGTTTTGTTTTCCTCCCATCTGTAAAATAGTCAACAGAATATAATCTAGCCATAGAAGTTAGAAATAAGAAGATATGGAAAAACCTTCCACACAAGCGATGAGTAAATTATTTTTAATATTCTGATGCACTTATTTATTTTTCACTCCAGCAAAAATGCCTTGAGACTGAGGTTGATCAATTCCTTTTCAATTTTTTTATAGCAAAGGTACAGACAGAAATGAAGGTGAGTAGACAAGCAGGAAAAAGAGAGGAGAAGCACTGTATTTTGGTTCAGTTGTTCACATTGGCTGTTTCCACCAGCCCCACCCCACCCGGGATGCAAACCCCAGTCATAGGGATGTATGCAACCTGTGCTTTGGAAGCAGCTAACTTAACCATGTCTTATTCCATTATGCGAGAGCCATAGTCACCAGCCCAGAGCCAGGGACAGAGAACTCTCTCATGCTGTTCATTGAATGCTAACTAAACTGGTGCAATCAAGAGTTCCTCTTGTCTCCTTGGTTCCTGCCCTGCATGAGCCCCTGCCTCTCTGGAATCTGAAGCTTCCAAGATTTTTGACCCAGCCCTTTCCGGCTGGCCGCCCCGGCTTCCCCAATGTGCCTCGACATCCCCCCATCCCACCGCATACGTGGAAATGTTATTTAGGGCTATTGCATGAAAGGATCGAGCCGCAGGTAGAAATGAATATTGAGAATTTCTCAATGGAATGGATTCATAAATCACTCTGAAATTGGGGTGAAACCCTCAGAAGCCAAGCCACGGAAACCACAGTTCCCTAACCCTCTGCAGAGTGATGCTGAAACCCCTGGAGACCTGGCAGGAGAGTCCTGTTTCCCTGTCGCTTGACTCTTGGCTGTCCTAACTCTGGCTGAACCCCAGCAGCCCACAGCAGAGAAAGACGAAAAGCCTCAAAGCTCATGCCCTAGATGAGAACGTCATCTGGGTCCCATGTCACTTACTTTCTTCCTTCATTAAGACACTGTGGGTCTTCAGGTTATATGAAGGAAAACAGGCTAGGCTGTCTACAATGGTTTGTTTGTTTTTTTAAGTTAATATTTATTGTGATAACTGATTTACAAAATAATATAAACCCATATGTGCAGCTTCCCCATTCCTCAAATATATGCCAACACACCCTACCCACCGCCAAATTACCAGAAGTCCTTCATTATTACCCGTGACCCCTACCCCCACCCACCACTTGCCCCCTTTCCCCACTTTCCCACTGACAGCCTCAGTTCTATTGTCAATGTCCAAGAGTTGGTTTTTTTTGTCTGTTCCTTTGCTTTGTTTCTTTACAGTCCACCTAAGAGTGAGTTCATAGAATGGCTTCTTTATCCCATTCTCCTTGCCTACTCTGGTGGTTTCTCCTAGAATCAAGACCTGAGATTGTCCCTATCCAGGTGGGTGTCCCTGCTAGGGGTGGCCACAGCCAATTGAAATCTTTGGCTTTGCGTCTATGCTCAGGGAATACTCCAGGCCAAGGCCCTTGAGCCTGGGAGGAGAGAGCACTGGTTGCAGATGCGAGCTTGCAAGAAGCTTTGATGTTCCCTGCAGGATTGGGAGGCGTGGGAAGTGAGACGTCTGTTCCCCTGAGCTCCCACAAAGCAAAGCCTTTCCGTTATCTTCAGGCCTCAGCATAGCCTAAAGGTGCTGGCTAAATTCTCTCTTGGCCCTGAGAAAATCAGGCCAGAACCAGAGAATGCACTTGAATCAAAGTGGAAAAATTAGACACTGTTCAGGGAAGACTGCTCCTCTCCAAAATATATATGCATCAAAGTGAACCCCTGTCTGGCTGGGACAGGAGCCATCAAAATGCAAATGTGGGTTTTGAGAATGCTAATGTTGGAAGTGGAGAACAATACTGAGACAGACTTCTTGGGACCAGGGAGAGGGCCCCAGGGCAGGATGTGGGGCAGGGATGAAAGGGGTAAAGGAAGCAGTGTGAGAGAGTCTGGAGATGAGAAAACAGCAGGAGTCAATTGAGGTTGAAAGACTGCGGGCCAGCCTAGAAAAAGGGGACCATTGGAAGGATGGGTCAGAGGCCCTAACTGCCTTTGCTGACCTGTGACTATGTGCCCAGGAAAGAGAAGGGTGAGTTCGGGGAAATTTATCTGAGGGCAGCCCAGTGGGGTGGGGATCAGGATGTGCCTGGGGTCGTGGGCTTGCCCTTGAGGTCAAGGCCTTGAGAAACCCACAGAAGGACCCGTGTTTCTGTAAGGGCAGTGAGGCCAGGAGACAGCTCTGAGGGGTGTCCAGTGGCCTGTGGTGTGAGGGCAGTTCGTGAAAGGGCCGTGACACTCAGAGCTCCATCCCCAGGGTTAGAAAACCTGCTTTTGCAGGTGTAGACAGGTTGCTTCCTCTCTGCCTCACTTTCTTGTCTGTAAAGTGGGAGTTGCTGAGAGGGCTGAATAATTAAAACAGTAAATGCAAAGGGTAAGTCTCCATAGAGGTTTTGTCATCATCTTTGCAGAGGAAGAACAGAGTCTGGGAAAGCTTACAAGTGGGCACAACTCTAGACAGCAAGGGAGGGAGGGAAGCTGATTCCAGTGGAATCCACCAAACTTGTGCCAGCACCGCCTCCCTCTCCTGGAGGCAGAGGCAGGACCTGCCTTCTGCTGAAACTGACACCCAGAGGTGGGCCCCAGGACCTCAGAGAGTCAGAAGAGGGGTCAAAGCCATGTAGCCACAGGAAGAAAGGAGACGCCCTAAGTCCGTGAATAATGGGAGAAAAACACAAATCCATGCCAGGAGTGGATGCTCACTTCGGAGCAGTGAGGTTCTTGTTTTTGGTTTGAGGGCCTGTTCACCCCATCATTTCTCAGCAATGCCTACTCTAGCTCTGGCCCACAGTTAAAGCTCCATAAGTTGCTATGGCACAGCTGTCTCCCCACCTAGACTGTGGGTTCCTGGAACACCAGGGTGTGCGTCCCAGGCTTGTTTTGCAGCCTCTCGGGTCCTGCATCACGTTCTGAATGGTTGGCTTCCGCCCCAGCAGAGTCCCTGGTGCCAGGCTCTGTGCTAAGTGGTGGGAACACACAAATGACAGTGACATGATCCCCCTTTGGGCCACTCATCTTAGTCTGCTGAATGAATAAAGGAGAGAAAGATTGAATGGAAACTGGGAGGGGCCTGGTCATTCTGCCAATTGCTGTATGAGCTCAACGGCAGCAGAAAAAACTCTTAGATACCAACCTTTCTCTCCAGGCCAGACCAGGTCACACCAACACACTTGGCTACAGTGAGTATTGGTGAGTGCTTATTGTTCTGGTCTTGGAGATCCAAACAAGGGCTATATTTTATTGAAAAAGCCCTGGGGCTCTGGTACCTGAGACACAGGCATGTGGACCATATAAAACCCAAAAACCTGGGTTAGAGACTCAGGACCAGGGTGAAAAAACAACATGAACAACCAAATAAATAAAGATGCCTCATCCTCCTTTTCCTTCTTTCCTACCTACTTTAAAATGCTTCTTTCTCCTCTCGATTCCTTTCTTAAAGAAAAAAAGACAAAGAAAGAAAAGCAGACACACTTCCCTGATCCAACACACACACTTCAGGCAGAGAGGCTCTCAGAAGGATGACCATGTGGGATGAAAGGAAAAGTCCTCCCATTTCCCTCAGGTCCTTCACAGGCTGGACTGTATGAATGAATAAATTAGCATTAGACATGATTACTAAGTGAAAAGCCCAGAATTAATAATAGCATATGTATAGAGAATTTACATGGTGGTAAATTCTGGTAGCTGGGGAGACCTGTGATACTGTGCTGGGGCCTGGAACAGGGATCTGGGGTTTCAGGGGACAGAGAAGGGGGTCACCACAAGGCAAGGAGGAATGACTCATCCTTATGCTTACTGTAAAAGTATAGATAAATAGCGACCCTCTCTACATTCTTCTGGAAAATAGGGACAGAGACCATTTCTGGATTAGGAGAGTGGTGGAGGCCCAGGGAGTGGCAGATGGCTTCTTCGATTAAGGGAAGGGCTAAAGGGTTAGAACTGGAGCTTCTTCCTTTGCTCTGGGGCTGTCCTCTGCTGTCCCTGGCTCTTCAAGTCAGCGTGGGGCATCCACAGGAGAACAACACTGAGGAAACTTGGGGTGTCATGTCTTGGTCCCCTCAGTGGAGTACCCTATTCAAGTGTCCCAGACTCTTGAAATCACACACAGCCAGGAGCCACTGGAAGCTGGGGAACTGGGATTTTCTCTGGGGAAGCTAACTGGTCCCCAGGGCAACACATTGAGGAATCATCAAGATTTTACTCTAGAGAGCGACTCAAAGGAGCCTCCAAGATGCAGAGCACTACCTTTTCAGGTGGAGTCACTCCCTTCTGAGGTCGGTGGAAGGGTTCACTGAAAATGCTGGATCTCAGCGGCTTTGTGAAACACTTAAGAAGGCACATTTCCTGGTGTAAATCAGGCTCATTTCATGTGGGGCTAACCACAAGGAGCAGGCGGTGCCTTCTGTCTCACTGGAAACAGCACAGCCTGAGGCAGCCTTGTGTGTGACCCAGGAAAGAAAGTGAAACAGGCAAAAGGCACTTGCAGGGCTCACAGGAACGTTCAGCAGGAGGGGCATGTTCAGGCCAGCCCCTGGGCTGTGACCAGCAGGACTCAAGTGATTCTGCACATGAAGGGACCTTGTATGGAAAACGGCCTGCTCTCCACACTTCCAAACTAGTTTTGCCCGTCAGGAGTCTACACTGCAGACTCCGAATCAATACGGTGTTAACCACAGGGCAGTTCAAGGGACCCAGGGAGGCAATCCAAGAGAAAGAACAAGTCATCAAGCGGGTGATTTATGGTTGATTTATAGGGAGGGAGAGAAACTATAGAACACTCACCTCCTACAGATCCTCATCATGTATTTCAGAGGGAATGAGAATGAATACCAGCAAATATAGACCAAATCTAGTCTGATGTCAGAAGACACGAAAAGATCTCACAAATCTTACAAGCTGATATGCACTTTTTACTGGGAGAAACTGGGCTTTGAAGGTAGATTAATGTGGAATAATGGTCTTCACTTTAACAACTTTTCTCTCTTCTCCACCATCATTATCAGAGTCCAAGTGCCCAGTTTCTCCCCTACTGACACATTTCTGACTTCAGTTCTTCTCTTCTCCGTTACCTCTGGGAACTCAGGCTCCATGCCTCGGCTGGTAATACTTGAAGGATAAAATGTAGAACGAATAATCCACATCTTAAAACCTCCAGGGGCTTCCCATTGCTCTCAGGGTCAAGACTGAAATCCCTAGCAGGTTCTTCACTGCCCTCCTTTCCTGTCCTCCTCTGCTCCAGCCCTGTTGGCTATCTCTGGTTCCATGAATGTGCAGGAGCCTTCCTTCCTGCCATAGGTTTTGGCACACTGATGTGATCACTCTTCAGCACTCAGTTCGGTTTATAATTATATTTGGGGGTCAAAGGAAAAGTTACCCCATTTTTCTGAGATTTTTCATAGGCTACACAAATGAACAAATTAACATTAACAGCAATTAGAGAAAAGTCGAAATTTAATAACACACATATGGAGAATTTACATGGCAATAAATTCTGAGGTAGCTGGGGCAGACCTATGATTTATATCCTGCGTTGAGACCTGAAAAGGGTACCTGGGATGTGAGGGGAAAGAAGAGGGCCGTACCAATGACTAGGAGATAGATATTTTTAGAGAGAACTATCTACTTTAGATAAACTATCATTTGTATTAAGACTTTCCTAAATTACATTCTAGGGGATAAGACAGAGAACCACTTCAGGATTAGGTGAAGTGTGGACCCCAGGGGGTTGAAGATAACTTCTTGGATTAAGGAAAAAGCTAAAAGACTAAAAGAACTCCTTTGTCTGTGGGGTTGGCCTCCATTGTTTCTGGCCAGTTCCTGTCAGAGTGCAGCATCCACCAGAGATCAATTCTGAGAGCCTTGAGGCATACCATTCTAGCTCCTTCAATATGTCAATGGTGATGGTTTGATTCATGATTGCTTAATTGGATTGATTGGTGGTTGTGTCATTTTTTTCCCTCCCACTGGACTATAAGCTCTCTGAGGATAGAGACCCAAGATAGTGTGCACCCTATCACAGTCCCCTTGCTAGCTAGAGTGCCTAGGGATAGCACATGAGTAATGAGTGTTTACTGAGGAATGGTGGAGGAATGAAATAATATAGCAGTTCATCATTCTTAGATGCTTCAGTGCTGGAAAGCATTTGGACAAGATGAGAAGGCTAGAGCTTAGGATGGCAGTGACTGGCCAGAGATGACATGGCTTGCCCGTCCAGGGGGAACTAGACTTGGTCCGCCATCCCTGCCTTTGATGTAATTTTGACTCAGTCACCTGAGAGTGGTGTGATGGCTTTGGTGGCGTGTGTGTGTGTGGTGGAGTTGATGGCTGGCTCCTAGGTCACAGTTAAGGGTACCCAGAAAGTCTCTTGCCATGCATGTTGCCTCCCTGCTTTAGCATCTTTCTCTTTAGTAGCAGACATGAGCACTAATGCAAACCGACCAACCCAGAGATAGAAACCAAAAAAACCCAACTATTCTGTCAGGTTTGGGAATACATCTTTTTAGTCCAATAAAAAATATAGACTAAACCCACTACGTATCAGAGCAGTCACCAAAATAAATAATATATAAGAATTAGAAGACCAACTTTTCTTGGTAAACGGGCAGAGTAGATTCTGCTCGTTGGCAAATGAGGCTGTAGCTTATGTTCCCAGGATTCACAATCACGAGTAAGCTCTGAAAGAGAATTCTTCTGTTTACCCTTGTGCTGCTGGGCTCATTACAGGCGCTCCATAAATATGTGTGAAATGAATAAGTGGATGGAACCTTCCCTGGATTGGAAAGAGTCCTGGATGGCAAAAACAGAACACAGCTCCCAAAGTGCTACAGCCATCTGTTCTAGCATTTATTTATAATCTATTGAAAAGCCTATTATTTTATAAGACAATTACCTTGCAGTAGCAGAAAACTTTCGGCTATTTGACTGTAGGTAAATTACCTAACGTGTCTGAGCCTCATCTGTTAAATGGGTACAATGATCCTTTACTTGCCTGAAGGTATTTTTTTTAGTGAATTTGACCTATTATTCACTGAGTGCCAGACACTGTGTTAATCACTGGGGATGAGTACCTAGAAGTGGCCTCTGTTCTTTCTAGTGAGGAAAACAAGTTAAGAACTACAAATAAATGTATACAATTACAGTTTGGGTTATGTCGATGATGAGAAACCGCAGGGTGTCAAAGGAGAATAGCATTGGGACCAATTCAGATCAGGGTGTAGGGTGAGCTTGCTGGAAGGGAATTCTGAAGGAAGACTTTGGAGTTGACCAAGGAAGAGGTTGGGGTTACAAAGAGCTGGGGGAGGAGTAGCAATTGGAAATGGAGATTGAAAGACAGAGGGAGACTGAGGACACTCAAAGTGCTTAAGGGAGGCAAAGATGCCACCCCATGCACACGTTAGGAAAAACTCTTGGGCTGCAGGGTGGACAGCTGCTAGGCACTGATGGACAAAGAACCACATTTTAATGTTCCTCTCAGGGTTGGGGAACTTTCAAGATAATCAGCGTCCAAACTTCTCAGTTTAAAGCTGAGAATGAATAATGACAGTTGCGATGACACTTAGCTAAGATCACACGTTAAGGTGGCTGTGAATAGGGTGAGAACCCTGATCTTTGAAACCTCTTCCCAGCATGGCCTGCACGCTTTCTGCTCTTCCGACCCTTCTGGCCTTCTGCAATTGGGGGTAACTGAGAAATGACTCATGGGTCCTGGAGCTGTGAGGCAGCCTGAAAACCAACTGTTACCGGGCTCGCAGGAATGCGCCCCGAGCCGGGCTCAGGGTGGGGAGCCTCTCTCGCGGCAGCTCACATTCTGGAATGGAAACTTGGAGCTCCCAGGCCGGGAGGCAGCCTCCGGTGTAGGAGGCTCAACTCTTTCTTTTTGCTTCCCTCCCAGGTCTTACCTGCCTAAACAAACAGCCAGAGCCTCCCACCCGCTTCACCCCCGCCCCCGGGACAGGAAACAAGCAGTGACAGCTACCCTCCCGCGCCTCCCTTCGGACCGCGGCGGTCCGGCTAGCAACCCAACGCCGCGGTGCTCCGATTGGCTGCGCCTGGGCTAAGCGGCGCGGCGCTCGTCCAATCAGAGGCCGGGCCGGCCGCCGCGCTGGGAGTCCTCGCGGCCCGGAGGCCGTGGGGAGCGAGGTTTTACATGCCTGTGGTATTTGCTCAGAGGGGCATGACCACTTTGGGCAAGTCTTTAAATGTGAGTCAGCTTTCGGCCGATCCCTGGGAAAAATTCCTTCGGTGTTGTCAGGCAGGGTTCGCTAGCTGCAGCTTTTTTTTTTTTTTCAAACAATTCAAAAGGGATAATCCCACTGAATGGGGAAAGGCATTCGGACCCCGACCCCGGCTCCCCGTGGAAGAGGCTGCCCGCCGGGTTTGAGGGCCGGGCGCCCCGAGGTGGCGGGTCCCCAGGAGGGTCAAGGGCACCTGCCCTTTTTCCTTCAAGCCCGGCTGCGGGTCTTCAGCAGGTGCACGCGTGTCGAGAGCGCGCAGAGAAGGCGGTGCCAACAGCGCCCCCTACAGTTGTGCAGCAGACGGGGCCCCAACGCCAGGAATACCCAGGGGCCTGCTTCCCCGTTCTTCCCTTAGCTGCCTCTCTCCCAGCTCGCTGTGGTTCTAGTCTTGGACCTGACACTTCGTCGCTGTGTGATCGTAGGTAATTGCCACCTTTGCCAGTTTCCCTGCTGCCAAAGTCCAAGGCAGACAATAGATGGAGTGAACTGATCTGGGGATGTGGAAACACGAGGCGTTTTTTAAAAAAACTTTGTCTCCCCACCTTGCTATCCTCCCTCTGACCTCCTCCGGGAGCCTGTGTCTTGACATCAACAAAGCCCTAAGACCTACTTGTCAGCCTGCTCTAGCTGAGAGGTGCCTGGCTGGTCACTCCTGCTTCGACACAGCACGTGTCATCTTAAAGATGCCCAGGACAAGGGCTCGGGAGCTCAGAGGAGGAAAAGGACAGAAAAAGGCAGTAGGGTGAAGGAAAATGGGTGAAGCCTGGAAGAGATTTCTTGCAACTTGATTTAAACGTACCTCTTGTGCAAAAGAAGAGGCAATTTGGCACCCGTGGCTGGTGAATTAATAGCGTAGGCACTCCTGGTACTAGGGACACAACACTGTGAAGGCCGCATTAGCTCCGGTGGCAGTGAATTATAAGAAGGGGTGACCAGGGACAGGCTGTGGAATCTCTGCCCTTTTAAAGAGGAGGTAGGCACCACACTGCTTCATTGGAGGGGCTTTGAAATCCAGGCCCAGTGAGACTGTTAGAGCCCTCTAAACTCATGAGGACATGGGAGCAATGGACAGTTTTGTGTGTGAAAAGCAGGGCTAGCGCAGGGCCTCACACGCTGCTGCAAACTCAGGGGTGTGACCTTGGACAAGTCACTTGCTATTGGCAGTGTCCTTTTCATTTGCCTAAGGATGAGGGATTAAACTAAGCGACCTTTTACATTCCCCTCCCGCTCTGACACTCCACGATTAAATGGAATGAAGTGTGAATAATCGCTCTGAAAACGAGCATCCAGGGTCTTTCTGTTGATATTTGTACAGATAAAGGTGACCTAAGCTCATGAGACTCTGTGAGTGGTTGTAAATCAGGTCACTCACTGTCTACCATCTGAGACTGCAAGGGGACATTTGCTGAGGGGCAGGGTTTCACTGTGACCTGTGATGCTGTGTTGTTTTTTCATTTTGTTTCTACAGTTTCTGCTGGCATTGTAGCCAGAGCCAGTCACCATTCTCACTTGCTTGCTTTCTCCACCTCCACACTCCTGTGATATAGGTGAGTTGTGTTATGCCTTTGCCAAGCTTGGATTTTCTGGAAACAGAACTGTCAGTCTGGAGAAAGAGAAACTAGAACAGATCGGTTTGCCATCACTCATTTTCATCATGCCCCCCTTTTCTATGCTGATGTTTCCATTCTCCCAGGGTGCTGAGTATTTTGGAGGTAGGGGAGGAGAAATAGGTTGAAGATAGAAAAAGAAGAAGGTGCAGACCACTTACAAAGGAAAAGAAAAGACAAAAATTTATTCCTTTAAAAAAATATTTCTACCAGTTCAAAAATAGAAAGGGACATCTAAGTCATAATAAAGATCAAACAATCATCATATGCTAGGAAAAGAGAATTTCTAAAGACTGTGGGTGTCTGTTGGAGAGTTTGGTTCTGTGTGGGCAGCTCCGGGTAGTTGTCAGAGGAGGTAATATCTCGTGTGCTTGTAAGGAGAGAGAGAAAATGTTCCTGCAGTGTGAAGAATTTGTAGGCTGAGGATAGGCTGTGAGCAAGGCAGAAAGGGAGGAGAATACAGAGTGAACTTGGGTCTCCTAGAAGGTCTGTGCCAGGTGTGTGGGTTGTGGAGGGTGCTCTGGAGAGGATGGCAGAACTCAAACTGAATGATAAAGACCATGATAAGTTGTCTTATCATGTTAAGGAATGTGGACTTTATTTGGTAGGAAATAAAGAGCGATTACAAGCTTTTAAATAGGTAGGCCAGAGCTCATGTTTGAAGGACATTGTTTTCAGGTTATTTACTGAAATTAAGGTCATGGCCAATATTTCAAAAATGGAGATGACTATGAAATAACAAACAGAAGAGAAAATATCAAAGTACATGACAACAGTGTTTGTTATGAAGTGTGTGTGTGTGTGTGTGTGTGTGTGTGTGTGTGTGTGTGTGTGAATGCTGGGTCATGGGATACAATGCTCTTATTTCTATGGCTCCTGGTTTTAAATGTCTGGAGTCCTTTGGATCTGTAGACCCTCAGGCTGCATCAGGGAGAATGAGCTGAAGGAGAGGGAGGCACAGGAAGTTCTTGCAAACAGGACAGGTGACATGCTTTCCCTCCCACTTGAAATTCTTGAGAAAGAAATTGCTTAATGTTTGACACGAGTAACTGGTCTCTTCCAAGGCCTCCTCTGCAGAGGAAAGGTGATTATTTTTGCCTGCTAGAGTAATGAATGGGACTCCTGAAGCATCGGGAAATCTGCTTCATTAGCAGACACTTTGCCTCACAGTGCACCTAACAGGACCAACAATTGGACTCCTTTCCTTCCCTGGTACAAAATTATGACCCTGTGACTTAAAAGCCATGATCGTTTTTCCAGCCTTCCATTGAAACATTATGTACTTACTACAGCCAGCATCTGTGGCCAGCAGGATGTAGTTGCCTGCTCATATGACTGATGCCCAGGTCTGTTTGCTGAAGATGTAAGACCTCATCTCACACCCTTGAGCAATAGTGTTATATTTAAAGCACTTAAGAAAGCTCTTTCATAATGTCTCATGGTCTGTATTCCCAGTGTCTCATCAGACCCAAGTGTAGAAAAGCCCTTTGGGGATGATGAGGGTCCCAGAGGTTACAGGTACTGCACACTCCCCTTCTGCTGACTTCAGAAAAATTGGAGAGCAACTGGCTGCCACTCATCACATCAAGACTGCTTCTAAGAGTCTACGTGTGGCTTTTCTCAAGCATCTTTACATGCGACAGGAGCCCATTTACTTTCCAGAGTCCAACGAGATGAAGAATGTTGCTTCCCTGTTGTAAGAGAACATGGTCCAACCTGTTTCTTTTTAAGGTGACCGACTCTGCGCCCTATGGTTATATATTGTGCACACCCACGCTTCCCTCTCCTTACCCCAAACAAACTCTGTGCCTGTGGTGCAGATGCCAGTTCATTTATATGAATCCAGACACACAGACACAGCTTCTTGGTTACACCTTCAGGGCAAATATAACAGCACCTCCCTTGAACTTCATAAATTTGCATATCTTTCTGTCAAAGCAAGGATTTTCCCAGTTCCTTTATCCCTTGTTCCTGACCAGCACCAGATTCATAATGGTAAGTACAGCCTGTTATGGTCTGAACACCTTTATGTGACAAGCCTTATGCTGGGCACTTCACATATTTAGCAAGACGTCGAGAAATGTTATAGATAAAGAAACGTAAGCTTGAATCTTGTTAAAATTTCCACGTTCGGTTAATGACCAAGTTGAGTTTCAAAACCAAATTTCTCTAGATGATAATCCCATCTTTTGACTCTTGGGATACATTACTTACCTTATGCCTATCTTCGAGAGTTGAAATACCTTCTCTCTCCCCATTCTACCTTAGACAAATCATGAAAACATACTTCTCCCTTTTAGAGAAGGCCTAAATGGAATTTAATTTTGTATTGACAAGATGTATAGAGAGGAAGGGTTTCCAAAAGTCTGATGTCCAGATTCCTTCTTGGTAGACTTCTGTGGCTGTGTGAGCAAGGATTGTTCTCCTTATAAGGTAGAGGAAGGGAAGGAAGGAAGGTCCCCCAAATTACATAGCTCCTGATCTAAAGAAGCTTGAATGTAAGCCAACTACTGTTCCACTGTACCACCCCCCCCACAAGACAGCCCTTATTTATTCTTGTTCACAGCTTTACCCTACATCCCCACCTTCCTTTGGACATGCACCGTTGTGTCCGAAGCACTAATTAGTCATCCACAAGTATTAAAGTGGATCTGCAGCAACCATTTTTTGATGCAAATAGCATTTGGCACAGAAGTAACTGTCTAAGGCCTGAGCACCAGCCACTCTGGCCAGGGATAAGATGAGGGCTGGCCATATGCATAGGGAGCCTGTGCTGTGGTGTGGGGGCTGGGGGTATATGGCCCCAACTACCAGGTTGGAAGACAGACTCTCCTTTGACCATCCTGATATAGTAGTACTCTCCTTCCCGACTCTCCTTTCCTTGGAACAAAGAATCACAGAATCCTCTGTGTTGGCAAGTCTCTTGTGGCTCACCGAATTCAGCCCTGCCTGCCTGACATAGGGATCTGCACTATGACTTCCCTTACAGTGCTCCTTCAGCTTTTCCTGGACACTCTCAGGTATGAGCTAACTTGTCATTTTGCATGAACGACTCCATTTTTGAAAAACTTTATTTGTTAGGCAATTCATGTAATTCTCTATCAAGCTTGATTTGATCTCCAAATACTGCCACCCATAAGCCTCATTTCAACTTCTGGTGTTTGACAAAAGTTCTAATCCCTCTTCTGCATAGTAGTCCTTCATATATCTGCTGGTAGATATGATGTCCTTTTCAGCCTTCTTTTCCTCGGACTGAGCATGCCCACTTTTGCCATTATGTTGGCATTCTTGGTGATGTCAGTCTGCTGGTAGGGCAGACTCAAGTAAACAAGTGAATAATGAGCTTTTACCATGTGCTAACTCCCTTCAGAGACATTATTTCCTTGAATTCTATGTCCAGCCTGTGAGATAAAACCATTTTCCTTTGGGGGACGAAAATTACAGTTCATAAGGCATGTGATTTAGACAAAGGTCATGTGGTTAGAAATTGACAAAAGTGGTACATTAACCTGAACCTTTTATCAAACACGTATGCTTTATTTTTTTCCTCGAAATGTGAGTTTTACGAGGGCAAAAATGGTATAAGACATCAAAGATACCAGGCCTTCTCATCCTTAACTGAATATGAACATTGAGAAGAGATGATCTGTGTCTCTGCAATCTCAAGTCTTACTTAGAGCTTACTTGCTTAGAGCTCTTTTCTCCCTCCACATCTCCACCTGATTGTGGCTGTAGGTTGTAACAACCTCCTCAGTTTTGCAGATAGAGAAACCAGAGGTTGGTTGTTTCTGCCCATATTAACTCAGTGATACCGTGTTAAAGTCAGAATGGGATTTCCAACTTTCAAAGATGATTGTATACATAAAAAGAAATGACTGATCGCATGTCTGTATGCTTAGGGTAGAAAGCATTGGAGACATTTGTCACTTTTCCATAATATTTTTGGAATACAGGAGCCCTCTGGTGGCCAAAATAGCAGGAAGGTGTCCTTGGGAAAGGCAGCCTGAGATTTCTTGCCAGAACTTTCCTCAGTGGTCTCTGGCTTCATTATGAGACCCCCTCCTTTGCCATTTATCCTCTTTCCTCCTATTTTCATGGATGGTTATTTGTTTTGTGCACACCCTCCCTTCTTCCCCCATCAAGCACTTCTCTTCACCTTCCCCTCCAACTCCAGCTGTCAGCCCAATACCCCTGGAATCTCTCCTTCCTGCAGTCTTTGGCCTCAGAGGACCCTTTCTGAAATCTGGCCAGTTCCCCTGTGGCAGGTGCTGAGCGACAGCTGCTCCCCCTGCTGCTGCTTCAGTAGTGTGGAATTCAAATCCCTTGTGGGTGTTTAGAGCCTGCAGATGGATTAACTAATGATGCCTGTTTATCAACAGGCACTCACAGTGTCCAGCTAAGCACGTGGGGATGCTGATCATCTCCCAGAACCAAACCTTCTTAGAAGAGCAGATGAACTTCTTTCCTCTCCCTTGGGCATAGGCATTGACCACAAATCCCCTGGCCCCTGGGGTTTGGCCAATGTCCGGAGCCTGACCATTCTAAGCTTGTGTGCACAGCTCTTCCTGTGGCAGCAATCTGCATTCCTTGTTACTGTCTACATGGAGTGGTCTGCCTTCTATGAGTCCATGCCACACACCACCAACAATAAGTGAAGACCCACAAAATAGCTGCTCCATGTGTGGGTAATTGAGACTGGGCCTTCCATCCAGAGGCAGCAGAAGCAATACTTCTGCTAGTCAGTAGACTTCTGTGAACCAAATATAGGGAAAGAAAGCTAAGATAGGACAAGGCAGAAATGTTGGCTAATATTTCAGACACAATCACTTGGGCTTTTAATATAACAAGATAATGGGGAAATATTATACTTAGAAAGCACTTGAGGACTCGAGGGAAAAGCCTATAAAAGGAACTGGTGACTTTATGACATTCGGATGCTTAACCATCAGTGAGGCAATCACGTGAGATAGGCCACTTCGTTACCCTCACTCTAGAGGTCGTCCAAAAAGCACTCCTGAGGATCTAAAAAGTGCGGCAAGACAGTGGTGGCCGGGACTGAACCTTGGAACAGTGCTTCTGGGCTTGTTAGAAGGTGAAGCATGAAGAGGGACCTGGGAGGATCTAGTTCCAAGAACTGCAGGGCTCTATAATCTGCAGAAGAAATGTCTGGGGAGGATGAGGGGCCAAGGCACAGTTAATCGTCAGTGGAGGGACTGTGCAGCATGACGAAAGGCAGCTGGGTCTCCATTTCCACCACCTCCCAGCATAGGGGACGGGTCATAGGGTGAAGCGAGATGAGCGTGCACACCTAACTCCAAGGGTGAGGGTCATATTAGTGTCACATGGGAGGCTGCAGACTTCTCTCTAGATTTTAAGAAAGTGTCAACAAGCCTTTTTGCAGTCCTTCTGGAGCATATGGGTGGAGCCCTGCCTCAAAGATGAATGAGCTGGCTTCTGGAAATGTTCTTCCCAGGCCTGTCATTCTGGAATCTTCCTAGGCTTCTGGTGCTGCAGCATGTAATTGATTTTTAAGGTACATCATTTTAAGGGGTAGAGTGAAAGGGCGATGCTGGGGTATATGCTAAATCTGTCATCTTGATCCAATTTCCCTCAGTAGGGGACCTCCTGGCCCTCCATCACCTCTGGCCAAGCCATCCTACCACCTCTCGAGAATTTGTCATTAAGCTGGGAATAAAGCCAGTTCGTGGTTCATGTAATTCGTCCTTTAGTTCCGTGTATGTGCACTTGAGTGGTGTCCTTTTCACTAGAACCGTCTGCATTGATGTGCTCAGTTCTCTGTTCTCACCCTAAGCTTTGGGCAGAAAGCCTGGACCCACTTTATCACATGTGCTTTGTTTAGCAGCTCATTCCAAAGACAGGTGCTAGGTGAATTCTTTTTTTATCGTGATCCTGATGACGTGATGAAAAGCACCCTGGATTGGAAGTTAGAAGATCTGGTTTCATCCTCGCCCACTTTCAGTTAGCCTTGTGACCTTGACTGCCTCACTCTGTGTTTTCAGGCCTCAGTTTCCATGTTAATTCAAGGAGGAGATTTGGAGCAGATAACCTTGAAGGGCATCTCCAGCTCTGAAATTTTCTTTCACAGTGGTGCCCCTGCCCAAGACTGTAAGCTCTTTAGAGGCAGGGGAGAGCCTCCACTGCAGTGTCTCCAGAGTGGCCAACAGGATTCTGGCCCTACAGGAGGGATGAGGGGAGGGAGAAGGGCCCAAGTAAGCTGTTGCTAGATTAGCATATCCAGCACCTTTCCAGGAGAAAGCATTAGGAGTAGGAGGCACTGAAAAGAGGCATGAGGGGCTGGTTTTTCTTCCAGTATTTGCACACTTGCTGCACATGCCTCTGTTCTTAAGGGACGGCTGAAATCATGGCCGCCATGATCTGAAGAGTGTGGTTGAGCATGACAGTCTGCCGGAGGCTGAGACTGTGTGGCCAAACCCACTAGAAAAGTGCTCCTCACCCTGCTAGGAGTTGGGGGAAGTCTCCTTTCTCATGACAAGCCAAGATGATGCTTCTCTATGAAGACAGTTACACATGGAAAGAACAGACTAGGAAGTGTGTGCACATAGCAGGGGTTTTGCTGAGGGGTAAGACTACTGAGCTGTCATATATAGGAGTGGAAGGGACAACAGGAGGTGCATCCCTGCCTGCCTCACACAAATATTCTAAGTGGATCATAAATCCCCTCTTCTCCCAGTCGGTACATCATCACAGTGTTTTGCTTGCTTGCTTGTTTGTTTGTTTAAGGAAAGGTACAGGCAGGAATGAAGATGAGTAGGAAGGCAGGCAGGAAGAGAGAGGAGGAAGAAGCGTTTATTTATTTTATTTAGCTGTTCATCTTGGAGTCCCTGTGATTTGGGGTCTGGAACCTGAGCCCTTGCGATGTATGTATTCTGTGTCTAGTGACCTTACCTACTAAGCTACCACGGTGCGCCGAGTGTTTTAGTGCCAGCAGTTTAGAATGCCAGAAGCTTTACTCTAAACCAAGGGGAGCATCTCACTACTAGGCACTGTGGTGTTGCTGGTGTTTGGGGTAAATAGACTTTGGTCCTAGAAGGCTGGCATGCATTTTAATTCTCTGACTCAGATAACCGATGAAGAAGCTGGCCCGACTTCCTGGGCTTGGCTGACTTAGGGGTTGTCCATGGAAATGCGTCTCCTTTTATTTCTGATAACCAAGCCCTAACATAAAGGAGTTATGTTTGCCAGACAGGCGAGGTGGGAAGTCTTGGCAGCAGCTCTGGGCGAAACCAGGAAGAACATGATGAGGCCAACTGAAAGAGGACGTCACTGGTTTCTAATGAGGGGGTGCATGTCAGAGAAGCAGGGCCTCTGGGGGAGCCCTTTCACGAAGGGGGAGTGAGGTGCAAAGGGAGTTATTGCTCCACTCAGAGAATAAACGTGCTCTGAGAGATAGAAAGAAGTAGAAAGCAAGGAGACAGATTATCTGAGGGTCTTTTCCAGGAAATTAGGTCTTGCAGAGAGAGGCAGGGCTCGGGGTGGGGGCTCACTATCTGAGTCTGGGAATTATTCTGCATACACCAAGACAGAGAAGATAGAATCATGGGCCTTAGGTCAAGGTTTCTGGGGCCAGTCCCTTCACTTTAGGTGAATAAACAAGGACCATTCTCGGAGTCATTGAGACTTTTCAAGTCTCTAGGAGTCATTGATCTTTTCTAGTATGGCAGTATAGTTTCAGGAGAAAGTATGAGGTTTTGAGGCAAACAGACTTGAGTTGGGATATCAGTGGCCCGCATACTACCATGTCCTTGGAAAATGAGAACACCTACCTCTCAGGGCTCTGGAGAAAAGTAAATGTAGAAACCCCTAGCAAAAGTTTGGCACTGCGCTAACAAATACCGATGAACAATCATATCTTTTCCATTATGATTATGATATACTGAGCTAATAAAGTCTGTTATGAGGTTGAATGAACAAGCATTAATCAAGTCATTTCTGTTTGCCAGGCACCCTCCTATTATATTCTAGACACTCAACTAATTACTAAGATCATCTTAGTCTAGTGAATAATTGTAAAGAAATTAACTGTTACGCTAATGAATAATAGCAGCACTGGTAATGGCAATATGATAATAACTGCTCTTGACATAGTGCAAAATGAAACGAAAAGTTCTTTGGGGACTTCGTCCTTTCTTTGACTTTGGCTTTGGTGTTTGATAGCAAGTGCTCTGAAAATGGAGCTCTGATCATTCATTGGCCAGTTATTGAGGGTCAGTCACTTTCCTAGATCTGAGACACAGTGGTCATTGAAAGCAGGTTCTTTCTTTACATGGAGATTATATTCACATGGAGGTGTTAAAGAAACAGATATATTGTTAATAGTGATAAAATTATAAAAAATAAATGAAGCAGGACAAGAAGCTAAAGAATGGAGGATACTTACTTTAGATAAAGGACTGTCCCTCAGAGGACACTGGAGTAGAGTGACACTGGAGTAGAGATGGAAATGGGGATGACAGGTGGTCCTGTGAATACATGAGGTTCAGGATCAGATACCAAGCAAAGGAATTTAGAAGATCCTATGCCTAGAATGTGGCATTGATCCCTGGCTGGAGACTTAGGTTCTGTTTCTGCTTACATGCAGAAAAATGAAGGGTCTCTCTTTTTTTTTTTTTTTGCTAAAGAGTCTCTTCTTTATAGAACTTCCAGGGACTCCTGGGACAGTAAGGAGAGTTAGAGGGACCTAGCATCTTAGGACTTTCTGGGAAGAACTCCTGAAGACAACCCAAGACAGTTTGGCAGTGAGAGTCAGAAAAATGACCCCTTGAATCAGAAGAGTCATGATATTCTGAGTCTATCAGGATCTGTCACTCTCCAGCACCCACGTCAGGCTTGGTGGAGGGAACGTGAACCCAACGTTGACCTCAGGAGGACAGGGAAATTCTCTCCAATTCCCCACTCTTTCTCGCTACCTACCAGAAATCATCAGATAGGAGCTTTTCCAGTTGCCTTGAAAGATATTTACATTTCCCCATCAACTGTTGTTTAAAGCAGACCCAAGAGGTGAGGGATCATGATTAATGCAGAGTTCCCATGGAAAGCCAAGTGCCGATCACAGAGCTTGACACTGTCGGACTGAATGAGTCCTATTTATTTGTTATCAAATAAGCATCACAAGTTTATAATTCACCTCGTGAAAGGCCTGTCTTTCTATCTGTCCCACATTTTAGCTTGCTCAAGCTTCCAGGATTAGCTTAGGCTGTAGGTTGGTGGAAGCAGTGAGCAAGCCCCTTGTCTCTGTTTCTGGTGCCACGTGACCTTCCCAGCTTTACTTCTCTCACTCTAATCAATGAATTCATTGGTTTTTGTTTTGTTTTTTTTAAGGAAAGGTGCAGGCAGGAAGAGAGAGGAGGAGAAGCATTTTTTATTTATTTTATTTAGTCATGCATCTTGGCAGCAACCTCCGGCTCCAGGGCACAAACCCAGGCCCTTGGGATGCATGTGGACTGCGCTGGCTAGAGGTGACAGACCTAATGCTACTCTACCAGGGTGTGCTCCTGATGGGTTCTTATGGATCCGTGGCACAGTGAGAAGAGCACTTGACTCGGGGCACTATTTCTAACATTTCCTAGCTGTGCAACTACGTGGCCTAAAAGATTTCTCCCCTGAAACTGCCAGGCAACATCCCTGCATTTTAGAGGGCAGAGACATAAGATGTTAGGAAGACTAAGTCCATATGATAGATACTTTGTAAAATCTAAAGTGTATATCAAGGGTGCAATTAATCATTTCTCCAGCCATCTTCTCCCACCACCTTCCTGATCATTCAGAATGTCTCCTGCTAACATGTTACTCCAGTGAAGTTTTGATTTTTATTTTGTGAACACCTGAGCATTGGATTTGTCCAAAGACTAATGTTTTTCCCATTGATTCTGACATCTTCCTCATTTTTCCCCGTTCCTGTTGGGAATCTCTAGAGCTTCTTGGGTTGACGGCTCCAGAAAATAGTCTATAATAACCCCAGACTTTTTCCAAGGATGTAGATTTTCATAAACAATTTCTTTGTCATTCAAATAATTTCAACTCAGTAAACATGGAATGAGCTCCTGATCTATGCTGTGTATTATAACAAGAGACCAAAGAGAGTGGAAAGATGACTAGGGGGAAGTCAAGGAGCTCAGACCAAGGGGAATGACAGATACATAGACAGTGGTGATACCCAGCAAATTAAGACCAGTGACATTCCATTAGAAAAAAACTATGAAACAGGGAGGAGGAAACAATCAAAACGACCAAGAGGTGGCATACCTTTGTGGCTTGGGCGACTGAGGTGGCTAAGGTGTAAACCGTGCAAAACCCAAGGGCCCAGGTTCGAGACCCTGGCCAGTGGTTACAAATAAAAAAAAGAACAAGAGGACTAGGGTCACCTTTTCAATATGACTACTTTCCTACTAAGTACATGCCTGCTCCAAGTGTGGTCCTTCTCTCTTTTTAATGCCAATGGAATACAGTAGGGCCACTGTTTTTATGGGGAGTGAATTTTAAGGGGAAAGTATACCCCATCCCGTGTGTCAGAAACCTCTGAACCAGTGGCTGGGGGACCAGCAGGGAGAGGAAGGAAGGTTGGATCAGGGCTTAGAAATAAAAACCTGGCTTGGCAGGAATTTGTCTTGTACCAAAAACTCTTGGGGTTTTCCACCAGGGTAGGGACTGTGTTTCTGCTTTGCATGAGCTCTGGCAGGAGGCTGGGATTCGCCAGGGCTGAAAGAGGCCTGGACTCTGTGTTGAGACCATCGAGCCAGGCTCTCTCTGTCCTTTGTGGGGCCCAGGAGGCTCCGTATCATTACTCCAGAGCATTCCGCTCTCTCTGGCCTCATTACGCAGTACATTAGCTGTGGGAACTAAACCCATTACAAAAAGGAGGGGGTGGAATTGGCACGCGGGGAAAGAGGCCTTCTCAGATCAAGCTAACAACTTGTGCCTATTAACTAAAGAAGATCATTAGAAAATTCCCATCTCCTCCTCTCCTCTCCCCCTGCCTCCCCCCAACCCTCATCACTTGCCATGTGGATGAGAGAGAGAGAGAGAGAGAGAGAGAGAGAGAGAGAGAGAGAGAGAGAGAGAGAGAGAGAGAGAGACAGAGAGAGAGAGACAGAGAGAGAGACAGAGAGAGAGACAGAGAGAGAGACAGAGAGAGAGACAGAGAAGGGCTCACATGTGAATCTGCTGTTTCTTGCACACACACCCCACCTTAAAGGGGCTTTCCTCTGGGCTAGGCAGAAGAGTAAGCTTGGGCTGGCGATGAGGAATTGCTTTGAAGTCAAGTCAGAAGCGATATGAACGGGACTTTTCTTTTCTCCCAAAGTTGGTTCTTTTTGGCTCAGTGGAGACAATGACTGAAAAAATGAAGTCCCACTTCCTGCATTTTTTTCCATCCACCCCATAACAAAATAGACAAAGGGGCATGGTTTTATCTCTGCTACTCAATACAAATATTAGAAAGTCATTTTGAAATCAATTTAAACCTGTTTTGACAGATGGGGGACACTAAACCCCAAATATAAGTGATGTGCCCCACATTCTTGTAAGAACTGCGGAGATCTTACTTGCAAGTCTGGGGCTCTTTGTTTTCCAAGAAGCTTCCTGTCGTTTGCTCATTTTCTCTTTTAGTTTTCCGTTCGCTTTTGGCTTGCTTTCCTCCTTCCTTGGCCATGTTCCCTAGGTAGGAATTGGAGAACATCCTCAAAGCAATCCAGTAAAGCACCTTTGATATTCGGACACGTGGGATTGAAAGTACTAGCAGTAATTTTGCCACTCACTCTTCCTCTCTTCCATGCTAAAAAACAAAACAAAACCAAAACCAAACCCCACCACCAAACCCTGTGGAGTCCTCGGGTGTTAGGGTGGAGGTCTAATTGAACTTCCTCTGTTACTCCCCTGCTCCCGTCTCTTTGCTAAGAGCTTCTCCCTGCATATGTGTCTACCTAGACACGGACCTGGAAGAATATGCCTTTGAGTTTCTGTGCATTCTTTCCCCCTGAATGTCGGAGCTCCACCTAAAACACAGAGAGACGCTATGGAGAAGACAAGCCGTGGTGTGACCGTCCCCTGCCTCCTGCATGTTTTGGGGGGAATTGCTGATGGAGACACCAAACATCCTGGTTGTGTGGAATACTGAGAAAAGACATTTTTTCTCCTTAAATCAGAGCTCCCTTTTTAATTTGTGTGTGTGTTTACAATACTCTGTAAAAAAGGTCTGATTAGCATTTCCTTTTCAGTTGCTCCTTCTCCATCCCAGCTGCACCAATTGTGATCAGTTAAACAGAATTGGTGCAATGGCGATTCAGGAAAGCAGCTGAAAGGGAAAGAGTGAAGGAAAAACAAGGAGTGAGTTTTCTTAGAGCCTGAAGAAACCACTCCAATTAAAAAAGATAGAGTGAGGAGAGAGGGATGAAATGAGATATTTGGAAGGAGTAGATAGAGTCCAGAGAAACAGGAACATGTATTAGCTGAAGGGAGAAAGGTGACTCAAATTACCTAGACTGAGAAATAGATGGCTTCCGAAAAAAAAAAGCACGTGAAGAAAAATGCCAAAAAAAATTTTTTTTCAGTTTAATGAATGGAACAAAATAAGGCTGAAGTGGTGCACCCTGGTGGAGTAGCGGTTTGGTCAGACGCCTCAGGACAAGCGCAGTCCACATACTTCCTGGGGACTCTGGTTCACATCTTGGGTTCAGGGGAACACCTAATATGAATAACTAAATAAAAATGAAAGTGCTTCTTTTTAAAAAGGGCTGGAATGTTAAGAAATAAAGAAATGGAGATGGAAATGTCATTTCCTTTCCATAGACTTTGTTTTAAAAAAAAATTAATACTTTTATTTTCATTGAGGTAGCATTGTTTTACAAGACTATGTAAGTTTTTGACATGCAGGTTCACGCTTCATCAAATGTATGCTACCACGCCATGTTCACCGCTAAGTTTCTGATTATCCTCCATTCCTGTGCATTAGACCCCCAGTACTCTTTGCTCTCACCCACCTTATCCCATTCCCTTCTGGTAACCACAGTTCTGCCGTTGATATTAGCTTTTGTTTAGTTCTGTCTGTTCATTCGGTTTCTTTATATTCCACATATAAGTGGGATCATTTGTATTTGTCTTTCTCCTTTTGACTTATTTCACTTAGCATAATCCCCTCTAGTTCCATGAATGCTGTCACCAGTGGCAGGGTTTCATTTCTTTCTTATTAAATAGCTGAGCGTTCCACTGTGTACATGTGTCATCTCTATCCATTCATCTGTCAATGGCGCTTATGTTGTTTCCAACTCTCAGCTACTATAAACAGTGTCCCTGGCCTTTCTTGTTGTACTAATGCTTCTTTTAATATGTTTCTTTCCAATAGAGGAAAATGAAATTACCTGATCTTTAACCACAGCAGAGATGTGGCTCTTCCCTGTGAGATATGCCGTAGAGAGGGGCTAAAACTGGTGCTTTTTCTATTTCATTATTGACATCAAGCATACTTCTTTCTGCTAAGTTGTCTTCTTCTTTCCTTTCACATCAGTGGGATGTTGGGGTCATGAGGTTATGCTGAAAAGTACTTCACGCTCAACAGAGTAAAGGCCCTGGAGAAATTATCATCATGACGATACTTTAGATCCTTTCAAAAGATTGCATGCAGACATTGCTGTGACTTCTCACTTTTATAGGTTTATAACTTACCCCTCAAAATTACCTAATTGGGGCGGAAATAGCTCCAACTGGCTCTCAGTCCCAAGGAGGTCATTCTTGGAAAGTGTGACCTTCTGTCTGGTTTATTTTCATACTTGTAAGAGAGGCAAAGTAATGGGAAGTGTCAATGCAGCAGTCCACATTGGGAAGGAGGGAGGAAGCAACCAGCAATTAGGAAGGGACTTGCAGTGATGGATGGGACTGTACTCCTCTGGTCATTATCACAAGCCAAAGCATATGGCGTCTATCTGGGATTGCACGGTGGCTCTAAGCCTTGTTCTCTGAGGGTTCAGATCATCACTGTATATCAGCAGTGAAGTGTTTAAGACCATGAGTCAAGCAGACCTAGGTTTGAATTTCAGATCTGCCACTTACCGATAAATTTGAACAAGTTGCAACCTTCTCTAAGTTGCTTCCTTTGAAAAGTGGGGATACCGTATTGGTACAGAGAATTGCTAGGATCACTGTTAAAATGCATATTAAATACCCACCATATAATAATGTCTCAGTACATTCTAAAACTATTATGTTGTGAACCAGAAGACAAGGGATGTGAGTCTCTTGAAATATTCTGAGATATGTGGGAGTTCAAAAACTGTTTCTGTCCTTTCCTAGACATGTGAACCAGGGCAAGTGAATGCACCTGTCATGTCTCAGTTTCCTCCTCCACCAAATGTGTGTAAAATAGCTACCACAGCATGCAGATTAAATACATAATTTGTATAAAGTATATGATACATAATACATAGGTAATACATGGTGGTGATAATTTTTATGTTTAGTTTCCAGACAACTACCTATATAGACCTTCAACAGATTACAGAATTTTTAGTTTCCTTATTTATAAAATAGGTAGCTTGCACTAGCTTTCTATTTTACATTCCAACTCTGAGATTACATGCACTTTCTATTTTTATGAGTGTTCTGTTTCAAAATTACTTGATAGATGGAGAATTCGTTTCCAGAGGGGCTCCCAGAATAGCCTGCAAGCTGAACTGACACTGGCTTAGACAGACCAGACACAGCCAGGAAGAAGAGCTCTCCTAGTCCCTGCTGGTGTGGATAAAGACTGAGGGTCATGAGACGTGCAGCAGAGATTGACGTGCAAAGTCAATGTCAATAAAAGTTCAAATTAATGTGGTGATTTCAGGAATCGGAGGTAAGAGCATGGACTCTGAAATCAGATCTGGTTATGAGTTCAAATTCTACAAAAGTTTGACTTTGGGCACATTTCTTTACTGTTGGTTGAGTCTTAGCTTCCTCTTCTGTCTAATGGGGCTTTCAAGTGTAGAATAGTTCTTGTGAGGATTAAATGAAATGATCCATGTAAGGTGCCTATTAGCAGTTGGCCTGTCATGACCCCTCACAATGTTAGCTGTTAGTGTCATTAATATTGCTATTGATATGATCGCAGTTAAATGAAAGTGTCTCACACAAGAGATATGCGAACAATTGGTAGGGATTTTAAAGGTGGGGATGGAGAATCTGGTCATAGGGAGGGAGCTGGGATGTGGTCTGATAATCCAGGTTATACGCACATCCATGTGACTGTCTTGTAGATTTTAAAAGATTTCCAGGTAATTCTGACACAAAGTCATGGTTGATATAAGGGCAAGACAGTCACAGGCAAGAGTCCTGAAATATGTACCATGCACCCCTAGACAAGGAATTGCGATGCCTAGCTTCTGCCTCGCCCCTCTGGAGCTACCTAATCCTGGCAATTACCTCACTTCATTGGATTTCAGTTCCTTGTGTAAAATGAGCCGGGTTGGTCTACCCCAAGTGATCTCTTAGTCTCCTTCCAGTGTGAATATTCACGGATCTTAAGTGGCTTTTCTTGAAATGAAAATCCATATTCAGGTGTCATTACCTAGCCTTCCTTTCCATTTCATCTCTTGGAAAATTTTCCCAGCCAGCAGGCTCTGGGGTGAACCCTCTGGGTCTTCCCACCACTCCCCTCCTAGGTCACTGCACGGATTATACGGGTTCACCCCCCTAGTCGGACTTGGCCTCTACCTGGTACCATGGAAAGAGGCCAAATCGCAAAGCAGTGTGCAGGGACTTGGGTGACGATCCAGAGGCTGGCTCACTGAGCAACTGGGAACTTTGTATAACTTGGAGCTCCCGATAACAATACTCACTAACATTTCTGGAACATTTATGACATGTCAGGCACTGTACAAAGAGCTTTAAGTCTATTATCTGGTTTAATCCTCACAATAGCACTTTGACGCCAGCATGATTATTCCCATTTCATAGCTGTAGATGTAGAATCTGGCCCTTAAAGAGATTAAATAATTTACCTAAGATCACACAACTCCTCTGTGGTACAGGCAGGACTGCCTTGAATTGTGGCTAGTTAGAACTGAGAATATGTTCTAAGAATAAGGTACACACTAGATTTCAAACACTGGGTACTTAAAAAAAAATGATGTCAAATTCCGCATTAATCATTTTATCTTGATGACATGTTTAATGAAGATTTTGGAACCATGGGTTAAATAGAATATTTAAAAAATCAATTTCACCTTTACTACTTTCGATGTTTTAACGTGGCTACCGCAATGTTTAAAATTACATAGGCGGGAAGCATTTGTAGCCCACATTATTATTCTGTTGGACAACCCCGGTCTAGCATGAACCCTCCTGTGTTTGATTTCTAGCTCCACGGCAGCCTATCTGCGTGACCTTGGGTAAGTTAATGCACTCGTGTTTCAATATCTCCATCTGTAAAATGGGGTCATAACAAGTCTTGGTAAGCTTGTTGTGAACATTTAATGACTCACATTTCCCAAACTGTGCCTGGCTCATTCGTCCGTTACTTATTGTTACTCACTGGTGCCAAGTCCAGGACAGTTCATTTCTTGCCCGTACTGTGCTTTTCCCTTTCGTGGGGCACTCTCTACTTCCTCTCCACCTCTGTGCTTTCTGCATCTTTCCAAACCAGCCTGGCGTTTGGAATCCTAGGGCTTTCTGCTGCCATTGACTTTCCTGCCTTATTAATGGCCATTTCTCTGTGCGTGTGGAAGCAGACTGGGTGCTCCTTGCAATCAGAAATTGTGTCTTCACTTTGTATTTCCTTTCCTGTGAAGTCTTCCATGGACTTAACACAGAACTGGTCAAGTAGTGTTGGATAACTGCTTACTATTTGACTGATTCATATGCCTTCCCCATCCCCACACCAGATGAGAATTTTCCACATTCTTCTAGATGCCTAAAAGGAAGTGGTCACCTTTCCTTTGATCATTCTGGAACCTTTGCAACCTCCCCTGGTTAGTCTCCCCAGCAGAGAAAAGTTCCATCACTTTTGCTCCTAGTGATCGGTCACTTCTCATTCTTTCAGAGTGGACGATGACTTTATTTTCAGCATGTGACTATTGAGATCAGCTCTAATTGAAAGTCTTTTTGAGAAAAAGTGGCCTGGGTTCATTCTATTCTAATTGCATTGATGGTAAAGCAAGAGAGTTGCTTTAATTAATGAAGACCTCCCTCGGCTTGTGGTTGTGGTGGTCGTGTTGGAGGACGCTGCTGTGAAGAATGAGGGTTGTTTATGAGGTGTTGAAGGGAGCAGAAACCCTAGTGCACACCCTCGGGCAGACAGTCTTCACATTTGCCGAGTGTCTAAAGTCTGTCATTACCCTTCTTGGGAACCTACCCCAGAAGGGAAACTTTCACCAGCTTTGGATGCCGCTCAAACTTCAGGGAACTTGTCTTCTGGAGAAATAAAATCCCCCCCAAACAGCATACATTTGAGGGGGAGGACTCTGGTTTTGATTTCTCTTTAGCAATCTGGTTTTTAGTAAGCCTGGGCAAAAACCCCTTCTGGCAATGGCTTTACCAATGGCCCTTTCCTCTTAATTAAACACCACCTTTAGGGCCTGAGGACCACCTTTAAAATAATCCCGGACCTTTAGGAGATGGTCACATTGTGAGTTTTGAGCCTGTAGTGTGGATTCATACTGAGACACTGAAAGGAGAGAGAGATAAGGGGTACAGGACAGGGAAGTGAGGGGCACCGTGGGAGAGCTCCGCCAGCTCTCCCAGGGTTGGTCCTGAGAGCAAGATCCAGCTGAGCCTGGAAGTGTTGGTCACAGATGTAGGAGACACTGTGTGGCATGGCCCAGCTCTCCCTTCAGTTTTGAAGGATTTATTCCCCATACCTGAAGACAGCTGACTCGCACCACTCAAGTCTTGTTGGAATCACCCTGGCTGCTTAGAGATACCACCTATGGACACGCCACTGGCTCCAGTGATGGTGGCCAGCATCCAGTGCCTGGTCATGCAAGGAGATCGAGACATGGCCCCACGACTCAGTGTGGGACACCTCTGAAGGCTCATTGGGCTAGGTGCTTGGCTGAGGTCTTACAGTTGCACCGTAGCCCAGTGTTGACTTCTGCTGCGTCCTGCTCTCTTCCCTTACTCCACAGTGTTGATACTGGAAGCACTTTCTGTAACGTTCCTTCTGACTGATGTTCCTTGCAGTCTGCTCCATGAGAAGTCTGGCCTGCCACAGTGATCTGCCTTTTTGATAACTCTGGGTAGTTCCATACTGACTTCTAACACCCTTTCTCTGAACGCACTGCCGGATGGCTTCCAGGATCTACTTCCCTTCTCATGTACTCTTGTCTTCATTCACTGCACGGACCTCTCTGACATAATGTCTGCGACTGCACACACTGACTCTGAGTTCAGTGTCATTAGAGACACATGTGAAACACATCTCCCAGTTGCCTCCTTCCATGACCAGCTGGGACTTTCTGAGGAAGAGGAATGTCTCATTTCCTCACTGCATCTTCCCAGCTTGCTCCACTGTAGACCCAATCTTTGAAGGCATAATTAGTGCTGCCGGTCAAGTCTGACTTCCAGAACGTTCTTGGGCTTAAATATGATGAGCCTATCACAGAAGAATGTCATAGACTCTGGCTCTCAGTGGAGAACTCTAAGTTTGTTTAGGTCCACTTCCTGTTCTTACAGGAAACTTCCTTACCATCCCTGAAAGGTAAACTGCACTTTAGTTGACTTTTTAATCAGGAACACTCAAGATGTCATCCAGTCTCACTGGATCTCACTGGTCCAGAACTGACCACAAGCCTGGCCCCTGAGCTATCTGCCATAATCCCAAACAAAGCAAGTGAGCCAGCAGTCTAGAGATTAAGTCAGTTGACAAGAGCACTCAGGAAGCTAGACGATAAGATGGAATTGTAATAAAAGGTCAAACATAACATCTTTTTGTCTGCATATTTTCAAAATAGATTAGGTAAACTGAAAAATTGCACAGTGCATCACACATGACCTTGTACATGTGGAATGGTCCTCCAAAGACCAGCTACATCATCTTTTGCTTAAATCTTCCGAGATCAGCACCAGATCTGCTTATTTTTTAGACTTAAGGAAAGTTTCTTTAGACTCCCTGGTCACCCCTCCTAGTACCCTGTAACCCCAACAAGTAAGAAGGGACTTCAGCTCTCCAATCACAATCTTACCGTTTCCTGCAACACCTGTCCTCAATGAAGGGCAGGGAAGAGCTTGTCCTTTATTCCTCATGGACTTGCCTGCACTTGAACTGTCAGTCCTACCTGGGAAAATGACTTCTCTGGTGGGTGTGGATGTGTCCACAGCATTATTCCTCATGGCCAAGTGCCAAGTGACGAAAGTGTCAGAGCTTTTGAAATTGTCAGAGAAACTGATTTCCTTGTCAAGTCTCGTCCTGTAGAGTTGGAGGGCCAGATTCTACTTTCGTGTTAGCTGCCACACAGATCAAAGGCTGCTGACAAGGAGCTAAAGGGTCTGTGCCTGGTCCATTTCAACCTTTCCACAGTCCAGCATGGGGAATGCTCCCTGCTTTGGGCTTTCTTCAGTTCTCTTATCGATCCTCCTTTGTGGGCCAGTGGATGAAGGACCTGGGAAGACATTATGAGGGGATATAACGTAGAGAAAATGTTATTAAATTTTCAATGGAAGGGAGGTCAGAGAAGAGGAGACCAGAGTAAACATAGGAAGAGCAAGCCTTGCCTCATTGACATTTGAACAGTCCAGAAATTGGGAGCTGAGCTTCAGTGGCAGTATTAGAGGAGATGCAGGGAGACCTCAGTTGGCATGGAGACTAGAGATTCTCCACCAAGGAAATCTCACAGAAGAGGGGCTAGTCTTTCCATTGCTCATTTTTGGGAGTTGTGTGACATGAGGGCACAAAACAGATGACTTCTGAAACGCCTTCTGACAGCATATTGATTAAAAGGCCTTGTGAGAGAGGTGAGGGAGTGATGGGCAAGTTCAGTTGCCATTACCACGGGTGCATCTGAAGACATATAGAAGTCAAGGGTAAGCTTTAGTGTGAGGAAGGGTGATGGCACAATTGGGCTGGGATGGTGTTAAGGAAATATACCCCACATACCCCAGGAAGGAGGGATGGCAGTAAACTGGGAATGTGAGCATGGCACCAGGAGAACCTGCTTTCAGAACCACGGGACCCCATTGTTCATTCTGCAGTCTGAGAGTTCTCAGTGCCAGAAGCTGTCCCATGACCAGCCTCTCCTCTGCATCTCCTTCTCTTTCCCAGCACCTCCAATATTTCTGACCAGAAGAAACCCTTCACTTGCATTCCTCTAGCCACAGGGAATCTGCATGCCTCAACTGAACCAGAAAAGGGAAATTCTTAGCCTTTTCTTTGAAACCACGTTCTGGAGACACAAAAGTCTCAAAAATAGGTAAAGAAAGTATCCCCATAAGAGACTGAATGTGCATGTATGACCACATGTTTAGCCCGGAAAGATTCCTTTTAACCTAGCCTGACTTTGGGGACCCTAAGATCCCAAGATCAGTGACCCTTACCTTTCTACCATTTCTCCCTGTTCATGTTCTGCTCATTCTCTTACACGGAACTTATAAAAGCATGATATCCCAGTTTGTTTGGGATAGTCTTGAGCTATAGTTGTGAGCTTTATGCCAAGATGTTGAATGGTAAGTTAGCATAGAGAGGCACCCCACACTCGCTTCACCTATTGGGTTTCTGCATTTCAGGTAGCAAGTAGTGAGAATCCAGATATTATCCAAAAGTTTATATGAATCTATTAAGTTCCCAGGTTTACACAGGAAGGGTTACTTGTGCTTGTATTTATTTCTATAAAAGTATCTCTCATTTAAAAGTGGGTGTCTTGAGGGGAGGAACCTTGTTTCTCTTTCTGCTTGTCAAAAAATACATGGTCTAAATACTTGATAAATTGACCAAATTATATTTAAAAAGGTAGAAAACACTGATTAAACATTGAGGAGGATGAACTGAACCAGATGGGTTTGAACACTAGAGTCTGAAAAGCATGTGAAAAAATTCAAAACTTTATAAAACAAAGCTCTCAATCCTGTCTCTCCACCTGAATCCTCCTTTTAAACTTTTAAAACACAATGTGGTGTTCAGGCCCCATCCTGTACCAACTGAACTGCAGAGCTTTTGAAAACTCCCAGATGATTCCAATGGGAATCCCAGGTTGAGAACTACTGAGCCAGTATAATTTGCTGCTCCTGTTGAAAAGCCTCTAGTATGCATGTCCTACAGGTGGCAAGTTTAGCCTCTACCAGTTGACACATGCTGGGCAATCCTCCCACTCATAGACATGTGTCTATTTGCATGAAGCCAGATTGGTAACACCCAGCCTTGGTGAACCATCTGGACCGTTGAGAATGTCAATATAAATTGACTAATGTCTTCGTTTCATGAGAATTTACTAAGTCCAATGGGATGTGAGATGCAGTGGATGTTATGAAAAGACCTAAGGCAAGGTGCCTGGTTTCTAGAAGAGAAACATGTCGAAAGCAGTACACGTGAATCTTTATAATGGGATACATCGGCAGTTACATGCCAAGGTGCATTGTGGGGATCAGAATGGTGGCGGTGTGCACCCTGATGGTTTAGCGGGAAAGTCCACCAGATGCAGTCCACATACATCTCAAGGACCTGGGGCCACAGGGAACAACCAGGATGAGCAATTAAATAAAGTAAATAGAATGCTTCTGCCACGTCTCCCTGCCTGCTTGTCTCTGCTTGCCTTCATCCCTGCCTGCACCTTTTATTTAAAAACAAAATGGTGGCAGAACTTCGGAAGTAGAGGTGAGTTATAAAGAAGGATCACTTTTAAGCTGAATCTTAAAGGAAGAGTAGGATTTGGGGAGGTGGAAGGGAAATTCCACTTTCCTTCCCATTATAAGACAGATTTCTCTGACCTCCCCCACGCCTCCACCCCCAACCCCAACCCTTAAAATACATCCAATTCTCCCTGGTGCCAGGTGGAAATCTGACAAGGAAAGCAACATCTTTCAGATCCTCCTGATCCATTCATCAGCTCTCCCACACCTACTCTCATTCCTGTCCCTTCCTGGATCAGAAACTCAGCCTCACCACTCACCACAGTTCCCCTGATTCTGTGATAGATCTGGGCTCCTTGGTCTTAAGGTCCACTTGGGCTTACATTCTCTTGGCTTCAGCATCTTTGAGAGCTTTTAACAAGGGGCACTCTTCATTACATGTGGTTTCTAGACCTCTCTGCAGCTGGGCTCATCTGCCCTCTTCTTCCCACCAGCTTTTGTCCCTGAATTCGGAACCATTGTCTCAGCCAGAGCAGTGAGGAAGGTAGTGGTTGATGCCGAATCCTATGAGAATGCTTCTCAACTTCCTTCATATCATGGCCTTATAAGAAACATTACAATAGTCACATAGTAAATGGAGCTACCTGCTCTTGGCTGTCTTGCAGAGGTGACTGGCTTGGTGGGATGAGGGGATCAATAAGTGTACACCTTTGGCTGGGCAGACGCACACTGGAAGGAGAGTTGTGTCCAGACAACACTGCTGCCTGATAATGTTCTAACCTCTGCCAACCTCCAGACCAGTAGAACTGTACTCAGGTTACCCACACCTTAAAAAAAAGAAAAAAAGGAAAAAAGAACAATTTAAAGGAGCTACAGACATTAAAGCCAAAACTGAGACATTTTGGCTTCAAGAACTAGGTGTCGATTATTTGGTAGCATACAGAACTGGTTCACACTTGAGCAAGCATGTGTCTCTTGTCACAGTTCTTGGGAAAAGATGAAAATCCTAAAGGTGCTAAGAAATATCACTTCTCCCAATGGGTCAAGCCCTCCATTTGTCAATATGACATGTTCAGCCATTTTCAGCTGGATGCTCTTGGCACCCATGAAGGAACTATGATCTGGAGGTAGACTTCCATACCTTAGTGGGGGTACAGTCCCAGTGCTGCTGCTTGGAGGTTCCATCTGAAGGGCAAATCGATGTTCAAGGGTACATACCAAAGTCCACCAGCATCCAGGCAAGTGGTTGGTGGGGTGACTAAGATTAAATAGTAGAATGTTCCAACAGGTAGACAAAATATCCCAACAGGTGAGAGAAAAGGGCAAGCAAATCTAGAAACTTGATGCCCAGGAAGATGGGTGACCAGCACTGCCAAGTGCATGTCTCTCCCAGGCTAGAGCGAACAAGGGGCTGGATGCCAGAACTTTCTTCTCTCCCCTGTACTGCCGATATATTGAGAGTTGGGGCAAAAGTTGGGGATTCCAAAGACAAACTGAAGAATCAGATGTACCAAGCCAGGAAGAGAGAGATAAACAACGAGGATACCAAAGTGGGGGTCAGAACTAAGAAGCAGATGAGTGGACAATCATGATGTGTACTCTTCAAAGTTAGGAATCATGGTGGTTACTGTGGTGTGACATACACACAGACCAAGGTGTGGTTTCCGTATCCTAAAATGCATACAGCAATGTAAACAAAAGAAATACTAAAATCATTTTTAAAAATTAGGAGTCATGTCTTACTTACCTACAAAGCTGCCATGTAGGTTTATTTTTTTTAGACTGAGCCCAGAGTCTTAAGAATCAGGTGATCATAAGGCTCAAGCCACAGAGTCAAAGGCTGCAGGGACTGAGAAATCAGGTCGAACTGACTTGCTGTGTGTTAGATGCCTGCGACTTCCATCTGGAAGCACACTATCTAGTGGCAAGGAGGGCATGATAGTCTGGAGAGAATCAAGACACAGGGTGACTAACAGCAACAACAAGGGCTGCTGACAATCCCACAGTGTTTTCAGGTTCACAGAGGGTACTCACATACCTAATCTAGTACATCTGGTCTGCACAGCAGTCTCCTGAGGACATGCCAGAATGGAGTAGATGTGCTCCCTTCCCTCCGCCTGTGCTTTTCTTCCTTGGGTGCCAATCAGATGAAGTGGAAGCCAGTGGTTTGTTTACCCATAACACATATGGAGTGGGAAGTCAGAAGACCAGTAAAAGAAACCCTGGCTCCATCCGTAAGCCAGCTGTGCAAGGAGCCCTGGTGGACGAGGGACCAGGGAGCCAGAATAAATATTGAATTTACATTTTGAAACAATGTGCTGGTGTGGCTGTCGCCATTGTGGTGGGCAAGCTGTGAGGGCTAAATATTTACACTCTTTAATTGTTCTTACCAAACTGCTTCTCATTCTACTCTAAGTCATCTCTTTGTTGGTTGGTTCATTTGTTTATTCATTCACATGCTTTATTTTTTTAATGTATTAATTAGTTTGGTGGAAAGAGAGTGGGAGGGGAAGGAGGAGGCAAAGAGAAATAGTTTTCCTCCCTCTCAGAGAAAGGAAATAAAACCACAGATGAAAAGTAAAGGTAGAGAGATTGCTGACTGGCTTCTAAGTCTTTTATACACAGTTGTGTTTCTTTAATACCTTATGATTTTGGAATAATTTTAGACTTGCCAAAATGTTGCAAAGATAACCTATCTTTCCCATGTACCCCAGCTTCCCCTAACGTTCTTATCATACTTCATCACGGCACATTTGTCATAACTGAGAGATTGATATTGGTAAAATACTATGAGCTAAACCCCACAGTTTATTCATTGTCACCAGTGTTTCCATTTCTGTCCTTACTTTGTTCCAGGATCCAGTTCAGGATCCCACATTGCATTTAATCATCATTTCTCCTAGTCTCCTCAGATCTGTTAACTGTTTTTTTTTTTTTTTAATGGCGTTGCCAATTTTAAAGAGTGATAGGTGTCTTATAGAGTGTATCTCAGTTTGAATTTATCTGATATTTTCTCAGATTAGATCAAGGTATGGGCTTGGGGAAAGAATACCATGACAGTGAATTCTTTCTCATACTGGGGAGATGTGCTATCAACATGACTTATCGCTGTCAATATTAGCCTTGATCACTAGATTAAGGGAGTGTCTTCCTATAGAGTTGCTATCTTTCTGTAACTTTATTGCTTTTCTCTTTCTACAGTGTATGCTTTGGAAACAAGTCACTAAATTTAACCCACACCCAAGGGCAGAAGAATTAATTTCTACTTCCTGGAAGGGAGACTGTCTACATACATCATTTGATATTATTCTGTAAGGGACATTTGTCCCTTCTTTCTTTTATTTATTCAATGATTTATTTATATTAGCGTGTTCATTTCTCAGGGTTGCCATAACAAATTAACATAAACAAGGCTTAAAATAATAGACATTTTCCTCTTTCAAGAGGGCAGAAGTCTTAAATCAACTTGTTGACAGGGTTGAGTCCTTAAGCTAGGAGAGAGGTAGATGCTTACTCACTCCAATCTCTGTCTCCATCTGCATATCACCTTTCTCTCAGTGTGTCTCCTTGTCTTCTCCTCTTATAAAGACACCGGTCATTGGATTTAGAGTCCACCCCAAATCCAGAATGATTTCATCTTGAGTTCCGTAGTTAATTATATCTGCAAGACTATTTCCAAAGAAGGTCACATTCTGAGATTCCGGAGGACATGAATTTCAAAGGGGGCACAATTCAACTCAATGCAATCAGTATTGAGAAGAAGTTGTATTCAGTTTTTATTGAATGAAGTAGTCTACAGAATGTCCACCATACCTGGTGGATTGATGGGGTTGAGAAGTCCACCTATGTTCTTACTGATTTTCTGATCCCTTGATCATTATTTAATGTGCCTCTTTATCTCTGATAGCTTTTCTTACTCTGAAGTCTGCTGTCTGAAATGAATGTAATTACTCCTACTTTCTTTTGATTAGTGTTAGCATTAATCCATCTTTCTTAGCATGCATGTCTTTATCTACTTTAAATCTGTAGGTCTTTATATTTAACCTGAATTTCTCTTAGACAATATGCATTTGTGTTTTTTACATCATTCTGACAATATCTTTTAATTGGTACATTTGGCTTTCGGCATGATTTTTGATAAATTTGGATTAACACCAACCATATTTGTTACTGTTTTCTATTTGTTGCCTTTGTTTTTTATCTTGCTTTGTGGTTTAAATTAAGCATTTTATATGATTCCACTTTCTTTCCTTTGTTAGCATATCAATTATACTACTTTTAACTTTTATCGTGGTTGCCCAAGAGTTTGCACTATAACTTACAACTAATGATTTGAGTCCACTTTCAAATGACACTATACCATGTCACAGGCAGAGCAAGTATCTTATGATAAAATAACCCTAATTCCTCCCTCTTATCTCTTGTTTTTGCTGTCTTTTCACTTATACAAAAGCAGCCATAATTAAAGCATTATTGCTATTATTTTGAGTAAACTTTTATCTCTTAATCAACTAAAACTAAGAAGCATACATATGTTTATTTTACCTTCACCTTTCCTTCTTTGATGTGTTTCTTTTACGTAAATCTGTGTTTCTAGCCTACATAATTTTCCTTCTCTCTGAAGAACTTCAACATTTCTCACAAGACAGGTAAATGGCATCAAGTCCTCTCAGTTCTTGTTTTTCTGAGGAAGTCTTTATTTCCCACTCACTTTTGAAGAATAATTTTGTAGGGTAAAGAAATCTAGGTTGTTGAGTTTTTTTCCTCTCTCAACACTTCAAATATTTAACTCTGCTCTTTCTTATTTGCATGGTTTCTGAGAAATCAAGGGTAATTTTATCTTTACTCTGCTGTAGATAAGACTTTTATGCCCGACTTCTTTCATGTATTTTATGTATTGAGTTTCTGTACTTTGCATGTGAGATAGAAAGGTTTAATTATTTTGGCATTCATACTGCTTGATGTTCTTTGCGCTTCCTGGATCTATGCAAACCATGGATATCACATCTGACATTAATTTGGGGAAAATTCTCAGTCATTATTGTTTCGAACATTTCTGTTTCTCTTCCTCTTTCTTCACATTCTGTTAGTCCCATTACACGTGTTATACAGTTATTGGAGTTGTCCCAAAGATCTTGGGTAGTCTGCTTTATTTTGAGGTAGATAGTTTAGTGTTTTTTTTACTCTTTGCTTTTCAGTTTGAGTGGCTTATACTGAGCTATCCTCAAGCTCATAGTCCTTCCTCAGCCATATCCATTCTACTTAAGCCGGTTAAAAGCATTCTGCATTTGTTACAGTGTTTTTGACCTCTAGCATTTCTTTCTGGTTCTTTCTTAGCATTTCCATCTTTCTGCTTACATTGCCCATCTGTTCTTGCATGCTGCCTCTTTTATTCTGTAGAGGTCTTATCATATTAATCATCACTGTTTTAATTCCCAATCTGATCCTTCCAACATCCCTCCCATATCTGAATCTGGTTGTGGTGTTTGCTTTGTCTCTTCAAACTCTGTTTTTCACTTGCAGGTCATTGTAATTTTTCCCGGATAACCAGGCAGCACAGTATAAAGACCTAAGTGCTGAGTTGTAAATGTTCTGTGGTCCTGTGACTAGATTTCAGTCTTCGATTGAGCCTTTGCCTCTGGACTATGAACTTCACAGAGTTTCTCAGGCTTTTCTCCTCTTTAAGGGGTACAGGATAACGAGGGTTAGACTTGGGTCTTTCCCTTTCCCTAGTCAGTTAGGCTCTGGAAAAAAAAAAACCCCAGTAGGCTCTGGTTTAACTAGTTTTACCTGAAGGAAGATCTTTTAAGAACAGAATGCTCTGGAATATTTCAAAATGGTTTCTTCTTTCTTTTTCCTGTTAGAGGCATGAAGGGATTTTTTTTTCCTGCAAAATTCCCTAAACTGAGCTCCCTTGGAGTCTGTATTTCACACTTGCCCACATATGCCTACAGCGGTTTATCAGTTACATTCAGGTGTGCCTCTCCAGACGCTGGTCCCAGGGCGGTTTCTACCTGAGGGCCTCTGCTCCAGTAAACTGTGCTTCTTATGTGCCTGTCTTTCTCTCCAATATTGGGTGTAACAATTAGTCCCATCACCTCCTTTTTCTTACGGATCTAAGAAGAATTGATTTTTTTTTTTTTTTTTTAAGATTTTTCAGCTTTTTTCTTGTGAGGACAGAGTGGTGACTTCCAAGCTTCTTTCTTGCTGAACCAGAAATTAGCAGTCTTGATTTAAACAAACAAACCAACAAACATGTATACAAAGTTTACTCTTTATGGTCTGCATGTCTATGGGTTTTGACAATTGCATACTGTCATACCACCACCACCAGATATCATATACAACAGATCCATCACCAAAAAAATTCCCCTATTACCTTACATGATAGAGCAGAATTATACCCCACTTGGACAAAAGAAAAAGAACCCAAACAGGCAAAAGTCTTCAACTAAATAAGGGTTTCAACTATCTACATCGCTAATTCCCTCTCTCCTTCAGATCTTTGCTCAGATGTCAGATTCAAGGCAGCCCACCCCGTTCATTACTTAGAATCACAACTCGACAAACCCACCCTGTACTTCTGATTGCCTATTCCTGCTCTAATATCAGACACTGTATACTTCTGTGCCTGCTGCCTGTTTCTTTCACCAACGTAATCCAAGTCCCTAGAAGAGTGTTTATCAGAGGTGGCCACTCAATAAATTATTTGTCAAATGAATAAATGATGGTTGTGATGAAAGGAAAGTTGACGGGAGAAAGGAAATTGCCATAACAGAGCTGAGAAATCCACAGATGCCTATGGTAAAGGTCCTAATGGGAAATTTGTCCAGTAAATCCCAGGAGCTGGAGGCATCAAACACCTCTGACAATGAGCTTATAAACCAGATTGTTAAACAATTATATGACAATTTTTTCCCCACCCAAGTAGCCTGGTTCTTTCCTACCCTTTTACTTACCCTAGCAAAGGATCATAGAGGAAGATCCCTTTTGGGGGCGTGTTAACTAGCCCACAATAAAGATGATCAGACATTGATATTTGGGGGCCAATAGGCAATGCTTAATAAAAATAAAAATCAAGAAATAGCAGGATAATTATAAAAAAATTATCTGACTTTTTAAACCATGCACACATATTATCTTGACTAAAATAAAAATAGGTTAAAAAAAGAAATAACCTGGTTATCTATTTTGTTTGGTATCATCAATTGGTTTTCTAGATAGTTTTTCTCTAAAAGCAATAACTTTTTTAATTTTTATTTAAATTATTTTTTAAAGGAACGGTACAGGCAGGATGAAGGCAAATAGGCAGGCAAGGTGGAAGAGAGAGGAAGAAGAAACATTTATTTATTTTATTTAGTTGTTTATTCTGGTTGTTCCTCTGGCCCTGGATCTTGAACCTGGGTCTATGGGATGTATGTGGACTATGTCCTGTGGCCTTATCCACTAGACCACTAGGGCACATTTAAACATTTTATTATGAAAATATTTAAGTGTACATGAAGAGAAGAGTATATAGAATCCCATGTTCCCATCATCTAGTCATAATAATTATTTTTGAATGTTAATCCTTTGTCTTTATTTTCACTCATTCATTCATTTTATTAGAGTAAATTCCCGATATCATACAATTTCTCCCAAAAGTACTTCATATATATTTTAGCAAATAAAAAAGAACACTTGCCTTATGAAATGAATCTAATTTTTATTTGATTTTATGGTGTGTTCTTTTTCTCTTTAAAGTTTTCCTCTTTTTATTTGCTGTAAATTTGTAGAGCAGGGATCTCAGGTAAATTCAAGTTCATACTGCATCTCATCAAAGGGCGCGTTTTATCTGGTTGTCCCAATCTTAGTGGTGGATTCTAACAGTGGAGCCAAGGCTTCTTGGCCTGATCGCCTCATTTTCACAGTTCTCACCAACCTTTCCCTTAGTTGTTTCACCACCCATTGATATCACATTAGTTCATTCAACATGGAAAAATGCCATTCTTTCTATGCGTAATAATTAGTAATCACTTCTAAAATAGATCTTTATGTCAACAATTTGGATATCCTGGGGAAAGTAATTTAACACATGCTTAATATTTCATTAATTTTCAAAGAATGAATCAGTGCCCTAACAATTTCTAAAGATAACTAATAAGAACTATTTGTTGCTTTGTTTTGAAGAATCATTAGGAACTCAAGCTTTATAAATTAACTTTACTGAAGCATAATTTATATTAACTTTACTGCACTCACTTTGACAACTGTCTAGCTTATCATGTTACTGCAACTACAATCAGGATATAGAACATTTCTGTTACTCCCCAAGTTTTCTCCTGTAGTCAGTCAGCAACTCCATTTTCATCTTCAGGCAACCACAGCTCTGCTTTCTTTCAATGTCAATTAGTTTGCTCATTCTAGACTCCTGTATACATGGAATTATGCAATATATACTCTTCTGTGTCTGCCTTTCTCATAGCATGTTTTGAGATTCATCCATGTTGTTACATATATCAATAGCTTTCTTCTTTTTTTATTACTGATTAACATTCCATTTTATGAATACACCTCAATTATTTTTGCCTATTTATTTGTTGATGGACATTCAGTGTGCTTCCAATTTTTAATTATTACAAATAGAGCTGCTATGAGCGTTAATTTTGGAGTCCCTATGAAAACAATGCTTACCTTTCTCTTGGAGACATATCTAAGAGTATTATTGTTGAGTGGTATGTTTAACCTTAGAAGATACTACCAAGCTCTTTTCACTCTTCCCACCAGCAATGTATGAAAATTCCAGTTGTTCCACATCTTTGTCAGCACTTGATTTTGTCAGACTTTGTAAACTTAGCTGTCCTGTGAAATGACTAAATAATATATCATTGACATTTTAATTTGGACTTCTTGATGACAAATGAAGTTATGAGCATCCTTTCGTAGATTTATTGCCCATTCATAGATCTCCTTTTGTGAAGTATCTATTCAAATCTTTAACCTATTTTTACTGGGCTATTTATCTTTTTATTATAGAGTTGAGTATTCTGGATATAAGTCCTTTGATATATGGATTGTAAATATGTTCTCTGAACTCAGGGGTTTTTAGCTATTTGACATATTTGATTATTCTTAGCAGTCATTCTTTTTTAATGAGCAAGTTGTTCTATTTTTAAAACAAAGCTTTTGCTTAAAAGAGAACATATTTGAACCATTTTGTATAGGAATATGTCAGACATGCATCCTTGTGGTTTAAACAAAATCTGTTGAGCCTACAGTTTAAGTTTATATATATTTATAAATTGTATATATTTATAAATCATATATAATTTATATATAACTTGCATATATAATGTATATATTTGTGCAAAATTATTTATGTATAATATATTTATTATATAATATTATGTATGTATATAAATTACAGGTGTCATCTTTACTCATGATCCCCTCAGGGTCTAATGTGGAGATGACGCTGACCACCCCTTTAATAAATGATGCCACGTCAACATGGAATATGACTGTAAGGAAATAAGATTGGTTTTATAACAAACATGCCAGAACTTCTTAAACAAAGCATGACTTGTTCTTCATGCAGCTTAGGAGACTATCATCCCATTCCAAGACGGCTGATTGATGCAACTCAGCACATTTTTTAACTCTTCTTTGGATGGCCTTCAGGTTTCATTGAGGAGCCTCACGAGAAAATCAACGTGTGCCCCTCAACCATGTTTAAAAGTAGGCAATTGCTGAGACTTGACTCTGGGCCAGGGACAGGACTAGATGATTCATATCCATCATCATGTGTAGCATTACACAAATCCTGGGAGATGGGTATCATTAGCTGTCTTCTCCAGATGATGGAACTGGCATTGATAAAGATTAAGTTACCGGCCTCAGGCCACACCATCACCACGAAGCAGCCAGAGCACTTAAATCTGCTTCTCTCCGACCCCCAAGACTGTAAACCAAAATGCTTTCCCTCAGTTTTACCGGATGAGGGAGTAAAACCCACTTTGAATGGCACAAGGTTTGCAAGATATGTCATTTTATACACTATGGATTCTAAGTGTGTTTGGATAAGGATTTCAAAGCTATTCTTAGCAGTGACAGCTCCCAGCATAAGTGACCAGTCCCAAAGGGACTGCTTCAGAGAGGACAAAACCAAGTATTTCTCAGTGTCACTGTCTTGTTATTTGTATACCCCTCTCTTCCTCTTTTTACCTTTGCTGTTGCCTGTCGCTTTTCACTGCTGTGATGTTTTCTGGGGGTTCGCATCTTATGCTTTTCTTCCTATTTTTGCAAGTGCCTTAGTTTGGGACTTTTCTCTCTTTTTTAATTAACCTTTGAGATAATTTTAGCTTCATATGTAGTTAAAGAAATAATGCAGACTGAATCTATTTCCCCTTTACCGAGTTAACCTCCAATCGTCATATCTTGCAACTTGGCAGTACAATATGGCAGCCAGGATATTGACTCTGAGACAGTTAAGATACAGAAGAGTCTGCCACCACAAGGACTCTTCTGTGGCCCCTTTATGCTGCACTCACTTCCCTCCCTCGACCACCTGCTACTGTCTCCTGGCAACCACCAATCTCTATTTCTATAATTTTATCATTTCAAAAGTGTTATCATAAAGGGAATTGTATTATAGTACATAGCCCTCGTGATTGTCTTTTCTTCACTGAGTATTATTCTCTGGAGATTGATCCAGGACTTGTTGCATGTGATCTCCACAGTATGGATGGGACACAATCTGTTTAACCATTCACACAATGAAAGGCATCCAGGTTATTTCCAATTTGGGACCATTACAATTAAGCCTCTGCAACTATTCAGGTACAGGTTTCATGGGAACGTATTTTCTCATTTCTCTCAGATAAATCTCGAGGCATGCAAGCTCACATAGTAGTTGCATATTCAATTTCTTTTTTGTTAAAGGGAAGGTAGACGTAAGAACGAAGGTGAGCAGGCAGGTAGGTAGGGAGACAGAGGAGGAAGAAGTAGTTATTGGTTTTATTCAGCTGTTTCCCCTAATCCTGGCTTGCCAACCCAGATCCAGATCCTTGGGGTGGATATTGACTGTGCTGGGGAGGGCATGGACTTTTCCTCTAAGCCACTAGGGCACATCACATGTTTGTTTGTTTATTGTTTTTAAAGAAAGGAAGTATAGAAGAGAAGGAAGAAACATTCCTATCCATAGCTGTTCATTCTTGGTTTCTCCCCTTGGCTCTGGGTTTTGAACCCAGGTCCCTGGGCTTTACACCGTCTGCACGTCTGCACGTCTGCACATCTGCACGTCTGCAGTGCCTCCGCACTGAACCACAGAGCACAACCCGCATGTTTTTTTTCTGCTGTCAGAAGATGTCCCAGGTCCCCTGACCAGCCCTAGGGAGGGTCTTTGTCCCTGTCTCTTCCACAAGGTCATCTATGTCTCATCTCTATCCTTCTGAGCTGTCAAGACATGCAGATTGTTTTACATTTTGTTCATCTTAAAAGAATTCATGGAGGGAAGGACTCCTGATCAACAGCAGCACATGGCAAGTTTATGAAAAGCAGCACAGAGAGACTAAGTTCTTTGTGGGTTGGAAAGCTACAAAAGAAAGAGGGTAGTATATGCTGAGGGAATCCCGTGTGTACCTGGGGATGGAATTCTTCCCTTTGTGGTTGTCACTTAGGGCATGGAGATGAGTTACTGTCAGCCCCTTCCCAGTATGACTGGAGTGTTAGGTTGGTAGCTTAAAAACTTGGTTTTCCTTTTGTGGATCATATATTTGGTGTCAAGTCTAAGAAGTCTTTGCCTAGCCCTGGATCATGAAGAATTTCTCCTACGTTATTATCTAAACATTTTGTAAAATACCTGCATTTAAGCCTGTGATCATTTTGAGTTAATTTTCTGTATAAGATGAAAAACTTAAATCCAGTTTCACTTGTATGTCTATGGATGTCCCATTCCTGCAGTAACTTGTGTTGAAATCGTACTTTCCTTTATTGAATTGTTTTCATACCTTGATCAAAAAGAAATGGGCCTACACTTTGTGGGTCTGTTTCTTGGTTCTGTATTTCATTTCCTTGAGCTCTGTGTCTGTCTGTCTGCTAACAACAGTCTTGATTACTCGAGCTACATAGTAAATCTTGAAACTGGGCAAACAGATGCCTCCCACTTTTTTTTTTTTAAATTGCCTTGACTATTCTAGTTCCTCTGTTTTTTCATATAAGTTTTAGAATAGTATTTGTATAGCCACCAAAAACATTACTGGGATGTCGATAGAAATTGCATTCAATTTACATATCAGTTTGCAAAGAATCGACGTCTTTACTATATAGACTCATCTAATCCACTAGCATTATATATACATATATACATACATATATATCTTGTTTAGATCTTCTGTGATTTCTTTTTCTTGTTTTAAAAGGAACGGTGCGGACAGTAATAAAGGCAAGCAGGCAGGCAGGAAGACAGAGGAGGAAGAAACATTTTATTTAGCTGTTCTTCTTGGCTGCTTTCCAAGCCCTGGGTCTTGAACAGGGGACCTTGGGATGTACAGGGATTATGTCACAGTGAGCTAATCCCACCAGGCAACACCATTCTTTGCTTTGTTTTTTCGGTATATTATAGCTTTCAGTGTAGACTCCTATACATGTCTTATTAGACTTACACCTAAGTATTTCATTTCTTAAGCACTGCATTATTAATTTGGGTATTTGTTGTCCTTATAGAGAAAAACAATTGATTTCTATGTGTTTATCTTGTATCCTGCAACTTTGCTAAATTCACATATTTATAAATTGTTTGAAAATTTCTTGGGATTTTTCTGTAGACAATCATGTAAACTGCAAATAAGGGCAGTTTTATTTTATTTCTGTCTTTATAATATATGTATATGTGTGTGTGTGTGTATATACATATATGTGTGTGTGTGTGTGTGTGTGTGTGTGTGTGTGTGTGTGCCCTTTCCTTGCCTCACTGACCTAGCTAGAATTTCTAGCAAAATTTTGAAAAACAGTGGTGAAAATGAACATCTTTGCTTTGCTCCTGACCTTAGGGGGAAAGCATGCAATCTTTCATCATTAATTATAAAGTTACCTGTACTTTTTTGCAGATGCCTTTTATATCAAGCTAAGAAAGTTTCCTTCTCTTCTTTTTCCCTGAGAGGGTTTTTTCATTTTTAAACAATGGGTATCAAAGTATGTGAAATGCTTTACTAGATTAGTTGATATGATCAGTGATTTGCTTCTTTTTTCTATTCATATGGTAGATTGCCTGATTTACAAATATTGAACTAGCATTGCATGTCTAGAATAAGCTTCATTTAGTCATGGTGTATATTTCCTTTTATAGATACATGCTAACTTCTTTTTCCTTTAATTGTTATGTGTTGTGCTAGTAGTCTGTTGTTCTTTTTGTTTGTAGTGTCTTTTTCTAGTTTTCTGATTAGGGGAATAGTTGTTTCATACAATGGATTAGAAGTTGTCTCTTCTCTTTCAATTCTGGAAGATTGTATAGAATTTGTGCCAATTCTTCTCTAAACATTTTATAGAATTCTCCAGTGAAACCATCTGACTCTAAATAAATTTGTTTTTTCGGAAGTTTTTAAATTATGAATTCAATTTTCTTAATAGTTACAAGGCTATTCAAAGTTTGAATTTCAGATTGCCTCAAGTATGACAGCTTTTATTTGCAAAGAAGTGGTCCATTTCATCTCAGTTTTCAAATGTGCAAGTGTAGAGTCAATCATAATATTATTTATTGTTCTTTGATGTTAGTAGGATCTTGGTGATATCTTCCTTTTCATTCCTGAGGCCTTTCACAGCCTGGCAAGAGTGCAAGGCTGGCCGGGTCCTTCCGTGGCCTTGACTCACCTGAGTGGCGATGGGGCTGCTGTTTTTCTGTGGTTCTGACTAGAGTAGAACGATTGTTGTCTAAAAGTTTTCTGTGTTGCTAGACTGCCTTCGTCCTGGTCCTTTGGCATGAGAGAGCAGGCTCTCGATGGAGCTTCGTCTGTATCTCAGTATTTCCAGATCGCCAGCACCTGCAGTTCCAAGTCTGGGACAAGCGAGGGAACTCAGTACCATATTCCTTGCTAACAGTATGCCTTCATCACCTCTCAGAGTCTTTTTATATTTGCTTTATATAGAGTGTCCAGGGTTTTTTAAATTGTATTTAGTGGGAGAAATAAAGAAAAACATGTCTCCACCATCTTTCTGGAAGCAGAAGTCAAGACTTCACTTTGAAGTAACCTGGTTGATATGTCATAGTCTCTCTAATTGAAGAGTTGTGCCATAAGGGACATAAAGTTGACAGACTCAGATTTAGAGCTGTGTCAGAACCGAGTTTGTGCCTGTCAGAACTCTGGGGACATAGGGATTCTAAAAGGAAAGGAAACAGAACAAAGGTAGTGCAAACATCTGTATGTGCATACGCATTGTAAGACATTTTGTTTGGATAACCAAAAGAGTACTCTTGCCTTAACACCTGGTGGTTTGAAAATTAACTGCTAATTGTATGAACGATTTCTTTGCATAGACAGGACTTATTTCCATGATATCACCACAGTACACAAATTCAGTCAATTGAGTTAGTAGGTTTGTTCAGAGATGAATATCACAGTGAGTCATATTACATAAATGATGTATTAGGTCCAGTGGCCCCATGTGGATGGAGGCTCTCAAGGTACAATGCCAAACTCCAGCTATGGAAAGACATATATTTTAGGAAAGAAAAAGTCACAGTCTTCCAGGTGTTTCCAATGAGATACTTGGTCTGCTCTGGACACACAGAGGTTTAGATTTCTCGTTCAGGTGCCTTGGCACCATGCTAAAAACCACTTCCGTCTCTCACGGCTTTGAGGGAGAAAGGGACGGGTGTGCTATTGGGGTAATGTGGGGTGTGGCTTTAATCAGGGTGTATGGAAAGGTGTGTTCTTGGCAGATGTACTCCCTTGGGGCTCCTCGTCTTTATACTTGCCTGTCTGCTCGCTCCCTCTTCATTCTCCCTCTTCCTACTGCTTTAATGAAAAAAGGCAGGAATTTGAAGAACCTCTTGGGTTGTGTTCTTTATTGTAAAAGTGGCGAAATCTTAACCTAGACATTTAATCTCTCTGACTATTTCAAATTGTAAAATGATGACTATGTCTTGTAAACTTCCTCCAGTCAAAAGATCATCCTGGCAGGAGTTGCAAAGTCAGTCCCTGGTGGAGGAAGGTATTGCCGACCAGCAATTAACATGACTGCTCATGACTTTCTTCAGTTTCAGCTATTCTGGTGGCCTCAGCTTACATATCTGCACATCTTATATTCTAGGAACTAACTTACAGGAACAAGAAAGACATGATTGGTAAAGTGAATTTGGCTCCTAAGAGAATTATCATCGTCTATCATATAAAGACAGTCTTTGATATGATTGTATCTAGCTAGAAACTGCATACAACTATAAGAGAAATCTTGAAAAAAAAGAGCTTAATAAATAAGTTTATTTTCCCTTGCTTAAAAGAGGTCAAGAAGTAAAGAAACGCCAAAATGGCAGTTCAGTCATGTCATTGATATACTAGGCTGCTCTGTTATTCTGCTTTGTGATCCTTAATATAATGCTTCTATCCTCCAGTGTCTCCTGGTCACAAAATGACTGCTGGAACTCCAGCCATCATTTCTACATCCCAGATATTAAGAAATTAAAAAGAAAAAACAAAAGTCAGACAGCAGCTCAGTTAGTCCCTGCTATGTAGCAACTGTCCTAAAGGAAAGTTCTACTTACAACTCTTTGGCCCAAAGTTAGTCCTATGGTTCCCTTACTTGCAGGTAAGGATGGCTGAATATTTTGTTTTCGTTTTGCTGAAACACTGCCACCCCGCATACATGCAGGGTTGTTAGTAAGGATGAAGAGAACCATGGGTAGGTACTGGACAGCTTCAGCAACAAAAATACTATATATTAACGTAAGTCTTTTTGCTATAATTAGGGATTTCCAATTGTCACAAATGTGAGAGTTAGAATCTACATTCTTGGTAAAAATCAATTTATTTAAAACAGGAATGTTCTCAGTTTACCAGGACTTGGGAAAGTCTAGGGATTCAGGTGGCTGAATTAAGGGGCAAAAAATATTGGTGCTTTGTACTATCTCCCTGTTACCCACTGAGTTGGCTCAGCACTAAATCTGATTTCTAACAAGATAGCCCATGTACTTTATATAACAGCTTACCATAAAAAGCACTTTCATAGTCATGGATTCATTTATTCCTTATCTTACTCCAGGGAGATGGACTGAACAGTATTGCCCCTACTTTTCAGGTGAAGAAGACCCAGATTTTAAATGACCGACCGTGGTCACGTGGGAACTCAAGGTCTTCTGACTCCCACCCCTAAGGTCCCTCCCTCACAATCTATCTAATCTACACTTCCCTGTCTTCCAATGTAATGAACGCACATCTCTGTGGCCTCACTTGATCCCCATGGACACCACACGAGGTAGGCCAAGAGATTCATTTTGCCACCTGGTAGCCATGAACCTGAGACCTAACTGTTGGAGCCTGGGACATAGGACTTGAACCTGTGACTGTAAACCTGTAACCAGGCCTTTCTGTTGGGTTTCTCAGCTGAGGAGACCTTTCTCACATCTTCACACTGCCAATCTTGCTTCTGAACCCTCTCCGCAATCGGCTCAGGTCCCACGGCCTGGACCCTGGGCGCGTGAGGTGGGAGGGTTTCTCTTCCCTCCCCCTCTCCTCCTGCAGGGCCCTGAGCCCCTCACACTGCCAGATGGGACCACAGGGTTCCTCCAGCAGCCCCTACATAAATCACACGAAGAGGGGGAACAGTTCCCGAGGGATTGTCTTGAGAAATGTTTTCTTTTCCCAGGAGATATATTTGACACCAGATAAAGGGGCCGTGTGGAAAACAAACTTCACAATGTTGTGCTTGGTGTGACTGCTTGCTTTTCCCCCCTCTGCCCTCTCCCCCTCCCCCATCACACTGTAAAAGTAACTCCCCTCCGTGGGGTTTGCTTTCCAGAGAGCAGTTCTTGCTTGGGTATCCCCAGGTCCTGTTGCCACTCCAAATGAACAAAAGCCTCTACCCTTGTCACAGCGTCTTGAGGGAAGGACGTATCTTGAGATAAGCTTGCTTTGGAGACCTCTCATAAGTGATCCAGATGCCCGAGGACTTGGTAAAAATCCTTAACTTCTGGCCCACTTGCCACCAGAGCTCATGGCAGGAGATTTGGTTTACTCAACCTCCTCTTGGCCCTGGTGGGCCTCCCAGACCCCGGGACTCCAGCAGAGTTTCAGCAGAAGCTGCAGCCATCCTGCTCCTTCCCCCAGGAGTATTCAAGTGTCAAAAGATAAACAACCATTTTCCAGAAAAGCTCAACAGTAAACATGCTTAACCGAGTCACTCAAAAAGCAACTTGAGCTTTCTGTGGCAAATAGGACAAGAAAGTCCGTTTCTGCTTATTCCAAGAAGCCCTTCTTGATTTGCCCAATTCATCATGATCTATGCTTTTTAAATCTGGGTCCCCTGTTGCCTGCATCACTCACACACAGGCTACTTTGTTTCCTTGACTCCTGCTGGTACCATCTTATTCAAGTGTTCCCACTCTCCCACTCCTCACCTTACAACTCCACTCAAACTTGGGGAGACGCCTCCATCTCCTCTGCAGGGCCCAGCGCAATGCTTCATCATCCTAGGCTTTGCAACATTTGCTCACTGGTGCTTCCTACCATAACTCAGCAAAGTGCCATTTGCCTAGTGACATGCTGGATCATATGTGTGTGTGTGCTTTTATTTTAATATTCCCAATATCCCGATAAAGAGGTAGTATTATCCCCGCAAAGGCACATGTCTTGATCATTGAGAACCTAGGTTTAAACTCAACTCAGTCTGATCAAAACTTTGTGGAAATAGCCCCCAGCACAGTCAATCTACTTCCAGTCTGGACTTTTTCTGTAGTTCTTCCGCCACACCTTCATGGCTCCCCTTTTGATCCCTCAGCTTCCCAAATTTGAGGCAACCCTTCTGCTGTGTAGGGGAAGCAAAGGTGACCTCTTTGGTTTGGAAATCTTGCTATGAGAAGAATGTTGAGTCAGCAGCAGAGAGAACTATCAGGAGCCCCACCTGTGTTCTGTAACAGAGCTCAACCTCATCTCTGCCCCCTTTTCCACTTGGCCACATAGACCCTCGCACCTCTGGGCTGGGACAGCTGGTCAAAAGTAACTTCTGTCAATGAATGAAAATAGCCTCCGTTGATTCCTAACAGACCCAGAATGCTCATCCAAGAGAGCTTACAAAACACACTCTAGGTCCCTTATGTGCTGAGAAATCCAGACGGGCTGGTTGAATGCTCCTCCCCAGGCTCCTAGCACTACAATTAAGAGGAAAGGGCTTGGCACCACAAGCTTGGGTGCAGTTCAGCTCAGACCTCCAGAGAAGCTGCCCCAGGGCCTGGCTGACTTCTCCCCACTGCCCCAGCTCCCCTGAATGTTGGGACCTCCCCAGTATGGGGCCAAAATGCTGTGGGTCAGTGGTAAGGAGCCTGGCTGGTTTCAGTTTCTTTCCCTGCGATCTTGCAAGGAGACTGTAGAATTAAATGGGAAAAGGGACAAGGGGATATTGGGGCCAGAGAGATGTGGGTTTAAGCCCACAGTGAGTAAATGGTTGGGTTGAGTTTAGAATCTGCCATTGCCTCAGGTTTCCTGTCTGTCAAGCAGGGAGACAAGCTCAATATCTGGAACCTCACAGCATGTTATGGCAACATGAGTGACAGGGTGATGGATACACTTCTTTGGAGCTGGGAACCCTCGAGAGTCAGCATGTAAGTCATTCACAACAGCCCCCGTCCTGAATTCTCTGTGCTTCTTCCCCGGCCATCCGTGGTGGGAGCTTAGGAAATGCAATTCTCAAGTCATCCTGCATAGCCCTAGATCAGTCTGCTGTGAAGACATATGTCATAGACTATCAGCGTGGAAAGAAATCTTAAAGCTCTTTCTAAATTATAAATGAAAGTATTCAAGTAGATTGTGATTTCAATCAATGAAAACATGGACCTGGCTCACTTATTGTAACGATACCAAAACCAAAGAGAAATCATGTAAAGTCCTTGGTTGTTTGGGGTTTTCCATTCCTGTGGCACAAGGAATCAGAACTGAGCAGGCTGTGACACCATCCTCTCTCTGAAAACCAACACTGACTTTCATAAGGATGATCATAATGTCTCTCCAAGAAGCCTGCGGAGTGGAAGGAGAGCAGGGGCTGCTATCCTGATTTCTGCAGGCTTGGGAGTCAGGGCATAATGACTTTAAGCAGCTCTGCCAAAGTCACACTGCAAACTGAAAGTGGAACCGGAACACGGCTCAAGCCTCCTTCCCCCTGAGAAAAGGCCACGTGCATAAATTACAGCCATCTCCGAGTTATAGCAGACCGCCTCTCCACATAAAACACAGAAGCTTGTTGTCACAGAGCAATTAGAACAGGAAAAGGACCACTAAAAATAGATCCTGGCTTGTTACAGTGAATTATGAAAAAGTATACTATACAGAGGACGAAAATGTATGCTGAAGAAAATAAAACATGAGTCATAGTGGCTGTTATCTGCAAAATCATAGAATAAATATTGAATCAAAAATAATTTTTCATGCATACTTTCTAATATCACCAACTGACACTTTTCATTTAAGCCTTACTCTTTGAAGTGCAGCTCTAGAGATAATCCCTTCATTAATTATCTCAAGGGCTCTTCCTTAATCCTTTGATAGGAAACTTTTCTCTTTGGAAGCACAACACCCTCTTGGCTGGCTCTGCCTCAGGGCAGGTCCTCTCTGGTTGGTGACTCTACCTGTGATTTGACTGGTTTACCAAACACTTTCATCAGCCTAATCAGAGTCAGTGTGTTTTGTTTTGTTTTTCTAAAGGAAAGGTGCAGGCAAGAATGAAGGCAAGCAGGTAGGAAGAGACTTTTACTTAGTTGTTCATCTTAGTTGTTTCCCCAACCCTGGTCTTGAATCTCGGACCTTGGGATGTATGTGGGACTGCCCCCGGGTGTTTTAGACCTCTAGGCCACCAGGGTGCACCCTCAGTATGTTTTGCAATGTTTGCAATTTTAGCTTATAAAGATACACTGTGTTAAACAGGTGGGCTAATTTTAAAAAAAGAATAGCTCATGAATGTGTATTTTTCTGTTGGGTTGATTCTCTCCCAGTTTTTCTCATAACTCAAGGGTAGGAATTTTCAGGCAACAGGCCTATTCTTCCACATGCCTCCGTTTTCCAGGACTATTCCTCCACATGCCTCCGTTTTCCAGGACTATTCTCCACATGTTTCCATTTTCCCAGCCAATGCCAAAGACGTACAGTTGGTTGGATTGCTTTTTAAGCAAGGCGCCTGCGCTATACCAACAGTCCTGGTTCGAAATTGATCCTCTTTGGAGGCTGAAAAACTGGACAACTTTGTACCCCATACAGGAGCAGATGTCTCTCAACTCACAATTTTCTTTGCCTAGGACATTTCCAAGCTAAAAGTCTGTTCCTTTGGTTCCGCTGCTATTGTCATATTGGGCTGTTAGCCAAGCTGGGAAGTAGACTGCCCAGTGGAAGACGGAAGGCAGAGTCCTACAGACCTGGTCAGGTAGGAATGTTTCCTGTGTACCACTTCATTCATTCTTTCATTCAATAATTACCAGAAGCAGTTTTCTTCCAAAGTCAGGTACCACTTTATTCACTCATTCATTTATTTATTCAAGTAGTTATCAACCCAGGAGACTTTTTGATCAGCTAATAAGCAGTAGGCATGATTCTAAGTGATGTGAGGGTACGAACGAGTAGGATATGGTCATTATCCCCCATGAATTTTAAAGGTTGTTGAATAAGATATATATGTGAACCATTAAGTCAGAGTTACTACTAGTAGTTTCAAATAGTTATATTTGGAAAAATGTATTATTATTTAGTACTATGTCTCCTTGTATCTCCCAGCCATTCTGCAAACTGACATGAATTAACATTATTACTGTTTTATGTGTAGATGAGAAAACTGAGATTCAGAGTAATCAGCTTCTACTTGATAGAGCCAGATTGGTCCTTATTGACTCTGGTGATCTTTCTGGAACATGCATAATCTTTATAAAATACCAGAGTTATTATTCAGTCATAAAGAGGAACGAAGAACTGATTCATGCTGGAGCCTGCGGGAACCTCCAAACGCTATGCAAAGTGGAAGAAGGCAGACACACAAGGTCGCGCACATGACTCCATACACGTGGACAATCCAGATGAGGCAGCTCCACAGAAGCAGAAGGCAGACTGGGGGTTGCCGCGGGTGGGGGCCGGCAGGGATGGGCAGTAGCTGCCTAATGGTATGGGGCATAGGGCGTGATGGAGATGTTTTCGAACTAGAAAGAGGCAGCGGTTGAACAGCGTTGTGAATGTGCTAACTTATTGAAGTCGTCCCTTTCTGGGGCTGGTAAACTTTGTGCGCTGTGTACAGGTGTTCATTTACAGTGGTGCACACCTTAAACTACGTAATGGTATGTGACGCTCCTTTGATAAAATTAACTTACAAAGATAAAAGAAACGGGAAATCAGCGTGAATAGATAAGTAAAAATTTCAAAGGATAATTTGATGTATCTTGCCTCTAATAATTAGTAAAACCATAGACCTTGAAAAGAAAAGTAGTTTAGTTTATGTCATGTGAATTTCACGTCAATAAAAAAATAATAATTTAAAAGTTTCCAGAGTCGAATGTAGAAGAGAGGACAAGAATGCAGGTGTGATTAGGGCTAAAGGCCAAACCGCAAGGCACCGAGGGTAAATGTCTTTGAAGAAGTGATGTTCCCTGTGACAGGACCGGAGAGGTGAGGTGGGCCTCCCTTCCCTCTGCGTGCTCTCACTGCCCCTCCGGGCTGCTTCTCTGAGACGCTCACCACAGTTCCTTCTCTGTGTGTGTCCGGTTGTTGGATGTCCATCTTCCCCATTGGCCTCTGACTTCATGAGGGCTAGACCGTCTTTCTCCCCACCTGCCATCACTGTGGCTCACCGGAGCAGAAACTCATACGTGAGAAGAGCTGTTTCTGGCTCCCTCATCTACCCCTTAGCTACTGTCCCTCTGAACTTCGGCTTCTGCACTCCGGAGGCTCAGATCTTCACTGGATTATCTTTTTCTACTCCTTGGACACACTGTGAACAATCCACCGGGTTCGCTGGCCTTGCTCTTGAGTTACTCCTTAACGCTGCTGTTGTCCCAATAACAGTGCCTGTGGGTCTGTCACCACTGCCAGCCAACTGGGTTTGTTTTGGGTGAATGCTATCAGTGTATTATTCTTGTGGACCAGTGGGAATTTGTTTCCTTTAGGGAATATTGCCACCTGCCATTGTCTTCTAGAAGGAAAGAAGGAACAGTAAGGATAAGCTATTATTTTGATAAGCTCTCAAGGATTTTTTACACCTCCTCTAAGAGTTGACAGGAATTCTGTCAGGCCTTTGACCTACTGACCCCGTTCCGGGGCACACGGCTTTTTTCCAACCTTCCTCATTTTATCAATGGGAAAACTGGGGTCCAAGGCAAATGACTCATTCAAGACCCACAGTGAGTGAGTGACAAGGCTAAGATTAGACCATAAGTCTGCATTTGGCCTCCTCTGGAATGAGCTGCTGAGTCAGGCTTTGGGGCCTCTCATGGCAGCCTTCAGTAGACAGGGACAATCGCCATCTGGAACGGGTTAGTTTCACTCCTGCCTGGAGGCTGGAGGATGGACTAAATGACCCCTGCAGGTCCCTTTCTTCCCTAGGCATCTCCAATTACCTTCTCTAATTTCCAGCAAGCATGCTTTCTCTAGGGAAAAATGAATCCGGGGCACTATCTTCCCTTGGGAATCTAGAAATGATTTCACTTTCCAGTTTGGGGACTACGAACTCCATGAGAGAAAATGCTCAGCAGGCCGTCAGGAGGAAGCAGTTCAACAACAACACACTACATATTTAGATTCTTCCTAGTGACTGATGTTCTTCATGGTCAAATTTGTGTCCCCTTCCTGGGCCCCCAGCCCCAGCCCCGTGGCTCCTCATGGATTTGCTTCTCTGCTTCTGCTTGAAGCCAAGATCTCCACACAGGTTGGCCCCAGGAGGGAGAGTTGTCTCTCCCTCCCTGGCATAACCACTTGAGGGTAAGGATGCAGCTTTATCCCTGGGGAGCTGGGAGTCTTGAGCAGCTCAAAGACAGTGGCCTGCTGCTGCACATTTCTGAACCCAGCCTAAGATACATGGCCCTACTAAGGATGCTTTAGGGTTTATGATTACCAATGATCCTAGCTTCTGTTTAAGCTGTTTACTGAAAGCCTATTTTGCTGAGGAGTTTGCATAACTCAGTGATGCTCGCAGCACAAGACGATGAGCTCAGAGACAGTGGTGGTCTCAGGCCCCTCAGCTGACAAGACAAAGCTGGGACTGCAGCTCTGTCCTGTCTGACTGCCGCTCAGACCCTGTGCCCTCACGCTAACCTCATGCATGCAACTATGGAGTTTGCAAAGAGTCACCTATCATTTTGACACTGAAACACTGGGTGTTTCCCAGACCTTTCTTTTTTTTTTTTTTTTTTTTAAGTTTGTATACTGAATGTTTGAATCATACAGAAAAATCACAAGAATAGGAAAGGAACTCCCTTCCCCGAGTTCAACAATGACAAAATGTTACCATAATCACTTCATCTCTCCATTTCTTCACTTACTTTTTTTTTTCTTCTGTAGTACTTTAAAGAACATTCCTGACATTGTGTCATTTTGCCCCTAAATACTTCCATATGTAGCTCTAAAAAGGGGGAAGGAGACTAGAAGGAGTGATTTCTTACAGAGCCACAAAACCAAACACCTAACACGGATAAAAAAAATTCTTAATTCACCCAACACCCGGTTCAACGCCAATTCCTCCTCGTGTCTCCCAAGCACTTTTTTATATTTGACGTGTTCAAAGAGGGCTCCAAACAAGATCCACATACTGCCTTTGGCTTTGTGTGTCCCAAGCCTCTCATTTCAGAACGGTACCATCGTTTTTCTTTCCTGTGCTGTTGCTCGTTAAAGACACAGTGTCTGTTTTCCTGCAGAACGTTTCTCGGTCTGGACTTGTCGGGCTGCTTCCTTGGGGTGGTTTTAACTTCTTCTGTATTTTCCATACAGGTATAGATGTAAAGGCTTCATAGCCAGTTCATCTTTGATCAAGAACACCACATGGAAGGTACAGGTCCTTCCTACTATGTTACTTCAGGAAGCTCATGGCATCTGGTTGTCCCAGTATCACTACTGAGAAACTCGAGGGTGTTTCATTGGTCCCCAAGCATTCTGGTGGCTTATAGAGACAAAAGACAGACTATTGAAATTCGACATTGTCTTAGGTTCCATGGACTGCTGTAGTCTCGAGCACAAGATTTGGAGGCTAATCCTAGAAGTTACTCAGCTTCGTCTCAGGTTTTGGGGTCTTGACAACTCCTGACATGGGAGAAAAGAGTTACTGCAAAGGTGGAGGAGTTCTGGCCCATGTGTTCCCATGAGTGCTCTCCTGTGGGAGTGGTCCGCATTCCTGAGCTAATGAACCAGGAATGAGAAGGAACCTGGTTGACTGCCACCGGAGTGGCACTGAATGGAGAAAGAGCCAGGCACAGACCCCGTGTGTGAGGGAGGCTGATGAGGGAGACCCTTGGAGGCATGGATATGCCCTGAGAAAAGAAGAGGGAGGAAACAATAAATTGTCCGAGCTGGAGCTAAGGAAGAGCAGAGTTAAAACAGAACTAAACCCAGAGGCAGGAACTGCAGCAAATCAGAGAAGAGTGTCTGGGACTCGGAGACAACATCTGGCCAGGAGAGACGCAGAGTCCTGAGGATGGAGGTCCGAATGGATCTTCTGCTGCAACCGGCTCCTCACGCAGCGGGAGACACCGGGGCTCAGAAAAGACGCGTCACTCATTTAAAGGTTACGATAGGGGGCAAGAACCCAGTTCCCTGGTTGTCCCCCAACCCTTCCTGCTCCAGGGCACCACACCATCTTTCTTCCTCAAGTTGCCCTGACTGGAGAGCAGCCCAGCTGGCTGAAGTGGGGAGGTCTGAACTGAGAAGCCAGGCTTCACCCGTGGCACACCAGCTCAAGTGGAATTTCTAGGACTAAACTGTGTCTGTAAACTGATTACATTCATGTACTGCGTGCCCGTCGTTCCTCTCACTCTGTGAACTAGTTAGCACCGATGACGACGTGCCTTGACAACAGTAACTGTGGAAGGTGCAGGGTGGGGCTAGGTAGGTCCACAGTCTAGGTCTAAAGAATGACAACCTTGCACACCTTCACCCATCGTCCCAGGGGAGCAGCTAAGGCTGGTGGACCCGGACAGATCCACATGCCACTGAGTGGTGCTTCGTTGGTTGTGTCGTGGTAAGCAGTGCTCTGCTTGAGGGCGGCAGCTTGAATCAGTGACCTAGATCTTCCTAGCACTCAGCAGGAGAAGCAGGATTCTTTGTCTTAATAAATACGTGCTTAATAAATATGAGTCATTGAATGAGTGCATGAATGAGCAAATACCATGAGCTGCATCAACTTAACCATGTGCTGGTTTCAGTCCCTACCTCCTGATGGCTTCAGTTTGGTGTTCTGGAACAGTGGTCTGCAAATGTGGCTGGCTTCCTCGACCCCAACACACCTACAGTTTGAAAAATAATATATTCCCTCTTTCATTTCTGAAGTCAGCATTTAAAACTGCACATCAAAATGTAAAATATGCAGTTAAATATGATGTCATTCCAAGAATATTATAAATATTGAGCTTTCAAAATAAAATTCTTAAATCATGCTTTTACATGTGCACAATGGAAAATAACCAGAGTTATTTGATACATCCATTTAAAAATGTATATACAAATTCTTCTTTATGGTTGAAAGTCTTATAGTTTGATTTTCTCTTTGAAATTGTATCCCTTCTCCACTTTGCCCATTATAATTTTCTTCCATAAAGATATGTTCAAATCAGATAATTTTCAAAGTTCCTAAGAGAGTGGCTAATGCTGAGGAGGAGCCAGGAGACAGAAATTCACATTCATTGATAGTGGGATTGCATGATGGTACCACTCTTGTTAGGGTTCTCTGGAAGCTTCTTGCAAAACTAAATGTAGTATAATGTACAATATAGCAATTGTATTTCTTGACATATACTCAAATGAATTAAAACTTAGGTCCATGCAAAACTCTACACACAAATGTCTATATCAGCTCTATTCAGAATTAGCAAAACTTGGGAGCATCCAAGATATACTGTAATGGATGAATAGATAAGCAAATGGTGGTGCACCCATCAATGGAATATTATTCAGCACTGAAAAGAAATGAGTCATTGAGTCATGAAGACATGAAGGAAACTTGAAAACCCAATCTGAAAAGGCTGTGTGATTCTAACTACAGAACAGTCTGGAAAAGAATTTACTCTCTATAGAGACAGTAAAAAGATCAATGGTTGCCAGGATTGGAGGAACATGGGAGAGTTGACACATAGGGATTTCTAGACAAATGAAACGCTTTTGTATATTGTATCTTTGATCCTGTAAACCCATAAGACTGTACAATAGGAACCCTAATATACACAATAGACTTCAATAGTGAAAAATAACATACTAACATTGGTTCATCATTTGTAACAAATGTATCACATTAATGAGATACTAATAATGGGAGAAAACTGTGCTGGGTGGAAAGAAAAGAAAGGGAGGAAGAATATGGAAACTTTCTCTACTGTTTGTTCAGTTTTTCTGAAACCCTAAAACTGCTCTGAAAAAGAAAGTTTATACAAAGTATTAAATATCCTATAAGAAAGAATTTCAACTTATTCACGGCAGTATCCTTGCCCCCAGAGAGGTGGAAGTTAACACCTAACCTCTTAAGGGTGGTCTGTCCTTGCTAAGTAGCTTCTAAAGAATCAACTATGGAGGAGGAGATAGGGGGAAGTAGCCTGGCAGTGGAGAACTGGGAAAATGCTCTCAGTCGGGCGATCCAGGCTGACATCATACGTCATGTTCATTGCATCTGCCTTTTGAGATGATGTGATGGCGATGGCACCTCACTCTATGTTAATCCTTTCGCAAGTCCATCCCCACCACCAGTCTAATAAACCCACACTGAAGGCTATTCTATAAAATATAGCCACACAGCTCACAGCTCTTATGGTCATCAAAACCCAGGGAAGACTGAGGAACATCACAGACAAAAAAAGGGTAAGGGAGATATTCCATGTAAAAGTAATGTGCTATACTGGATGGGATTCTTGAACAGAAAAAGGACAAACTAAGGAGTTGAGTTGAAAGCAGTGTCATTATTGGTTTCTTACTTGTGACAAACATACCATACAAATGTAAGATGTTAATCAGGCAAATTCAGAACTCTCCCTGTAATCTTGGCAGCTTTTCTATCTAAATCTATTCTAAAATTGCAAGTGTATAACAAAATAATGTGTAAAAAAATGGCACCACCAAATACCGGTGAAGATGCAGAGAAGCTGGAACACTCGCGCACTGCTGGTGGGAATGCATAAAATGATGCAGACCCTCTGGGAAACAGTTGGATAGTATCTTTATAAAGTAAACATGAAACTGCTACATGAGCTTGCACGACTGGGTAATTATTAACGAGAAATAAAAACAGATGTTTACACAAAACTTGCATATTAATATTTGTAGAGGCTTTATTTTATTTGTATTAGCCCCAAACTGGAAGCAACCCAGATGCTTTTCATTGTGTGAGCAGTTAAACAAATTGTGGTATAGCCATACTATGGAAATCACTCAGTAATAAAAAGGAACAGGCTATTGATACAGTAACCAAAACGAATTTTCAGAGAATTAGGTTGAGTTAAAAAAGAAAAAGTAATCACCAAAATTTATGTACTACATGATTCCATTATATAGCATTTTTGAAAGGGCAAAATTCTAAACATGGGCAAGAGATTGATTGTTACTAGGAGCAGGGTAGAAGGGAGGTAGGTATTGCTATAGAAGGACAGCTATTAAAAATCTCTGAGGATGGAAATATTCTATACCTTCACTCTATTAGTGTCAGGGTCTAGTTAGGATTCTGTACTATAGTGCTGCGAGATGTTATTGTCAGTTAAAGGCTTTTATTTTCTATTAATTTATATATCCATGCATGCTATTGTTTGTTAGTAGAATTAGACAGGGAGCGGTATCCATTCTATTCCTGCTTTTCATTTTTATAGAAGTTATGCTGGGAAACTTTGTTCACATAAATAAGCTAAGATGGAGTTTTATTATAGCAATATGATTTAACTCTCTGAACTCTTTCCAAGTTCTATGCCAAAAATAGCATACTGCTCTATCATCAAGGATTATTTTTAATAATCTATCAGCTGACAGCTCTATTAGTTCTCCCCTGATATCATTGAAAGTAAAAATTAGAAAGCATCTGACTTACAAATATCTATTTCCCAGTCTTAGCAGTCATTAACTTTCTCTGTTTCTGAGAAGTCACCCTAAAATGCTGTACCAGGACTTGTCAAGCTATCATTAATTACCCTTGGTATTTTTTACTTAGAGACACTTTCTAATTTGATATACTTAGAAAGAATTAGATAAATTGAAATACTGTTCACTTTAATACACATTTACCAAATTTTTGTAAAATTATTTTATATTATCATATGCTTTATTTTTATTGTCATCAAAACATTTAAAGCTGAAGATTTAGCACATTAAATTTATGAATAATGTCTTCAATTTAGCCTAATCATTGCGTATAGTCATCATTTTAAAACTGATCATACAGAGTAAACTTATTCTTTGTAAAAATAAAACCACTTAATCTTCATTTTTCAGTCCAAATCGATGTGTATCAACATACACCTCCATGGAATTCTACATTCTAAGATGGGGTGTGGGGAGAGGGAGGGAGGGAGGGAGGAAGAGAGACAGATTGAAGTCTTGCCATAAATTTATCGATCTATTATGTGGATGAGGTAAGGCATCACTCTTTCAGTATTTCCTACCTTCACTCACTTTATTTTCATGGGATTTGCATGATATCAGTATGTTCTTTGACAATCATGGAGACATGGATGGGAAGATTCATTAAACAAAATCACCATTTTTACTATCTTGTTATACCATGTACCCAAATTCAAAATATTCCTCCATTGGAGCAAAGCACCTTGTTATTACTGCCATGTTCGCCCTTAGCAGAAATATGTGTCAGAAGGGAAGATGCAAAGTTTCAGAGATCTGTGTTGTCTTCATTCACATTTTCAGATGTCCTTTGTTAGATGCCTTGGAACTTTTTACATCTGACCCAACGTTCCATAGAAAGGTTTGGAACAGGTGAAAGCTGATCATTTTTTCTATTTTTTTTGAAAGTTGGCAAAGGGCTATTAAGAAAGAACAAGCAAGACTAGAAAACTTAACTGACCCTCCAACTGGATGGATGTGTGTTGTCAGGTCTGTCTGTTTAGGGGAGGATAGAAATGGAATTGAGAATCTGCACGTTGATTCTCTTAAAGCAAGTTATGCTCAAAGTCTTGAGAAGTCTTCTTATCTCCTCAGGGACACTCACACTGCAGCTGGTAAACCACTCTTCTGCTCTTCTAGCCACCTGCACCCAGAAGCAGGTCTGGAGTGGAGACCTAAAATATCTTCAGAATTTAACAATGCCTTCTCACCCATCATTTCATCACTGTTTGAACACTACCCAATGAACATACCTGGTTAGGTGAGCAATGCTGAAACTTGTACTTAGTGCAGTGGTGAGAGTCTGAGAAAGAGGAGCCATTTATCTGTGGGAAGTAAGTATCCCATGACCAGAGGAGAGGCAGACATATACAAAGCAAATATATGACACATGAAATGTATACAAGAATATGGCAAAGACATTTAAAGTTCTTCTGACAGAGATAGAGGAGACTGTTGAGGAAGTTAGAAATATGGGATCCTGAAGAGTGAGGAAATTTCAGAAGTGGATTTGTTTCAGAAATTCAAAAATGAGCAAAATGAGATTTGATGGAATAAAGTCAGTGGACTGATACCTTTTAAGAAGCAGCACGGTTATCTCTTGATAAATGAAAATGTTTTGTAATCCTTTCCTCTCCATAAGTAAAATTTGGTTTTTGAGACAGACCTCTATACTCAGTGACAGAGAGGGGATAGAGGGGAGAAGGAAGGAGAGGAGAGACAGACGTGAGAGGAAGGAAGGGATAAAGGAAGGTCAAGACATAAAAATAGAAAAGAAAAGGAGGAATGTAGAGCAAGAAGGAATACAACCATTTGTCATCTCCTTAGAATTTCAGCTCAACTTCAGAACTAGTGACAATCAAATGGGTTAATTTATACTAAAGTATTAATGACTTACAATAACGATACTCTCCAAAGATCCCTTCAGCTCAAAGGCTCAGTGAAAGGTTGAATGCATTAAGGAACCAAATTGTTTAATGGATTATTAGAAAAGGAAGACTAAAAAAAAGGGAATGGCTGTTATCACTCAGAGAATCCAATCAGAGAACTCCATACATTAGCAATAACCTATTGAGCATTCTAATAGGGCCAGTAGATACCATCTGCCAGTAGATGGCGGTCTTCATATTAACTGACTTCACTATTAGATTCTATGTGTGAAGTTTCTTGGCGTAATGCTTAAGTAGGAAAGGAAGCCACCTGTGCAGTGGGAATTGGAGAGCCCTGGGTGCAAAACCCACCTACTCAAAATTAACCCCCTTACAGACTCTGCCATTTATGGCTAATGTTCAAATCTAACCAGCCCTCCAGAGGTTGGGTGTCAAGCGGCAAGTAAGAAGGGGACCTTAACTTAGTCATTAACACTTTAGCAGGAACTAATTTGGTATATTAATTCAGGAGAGAAAGGACTTTGAAAACGTATAACAAAAGACCAGTCAGTTCTAAAAAGAGGATCTGACCAGCTTTGGTGATGAACAATTAGGTACAACATTCTATGAGTATGCTTGAGTGCCAGACAGGCACTGGGCACCTGAATTAAAGAGGAAGGAGGAGGAGGAAGAGGAAGAAGAGGAACAAGAAAAAGAAATGGTTACGCCTGATTTCCCCACACTGTTTCCTTCTACATGGAGGACAGACCCCACAGTTTTGCTGAATTTCTCAAAAAGCTTATTACACTTTTGCTAAAACTAGAGATCAGATCATTCATTTTCTTTGATGTCCATGATCCTAGATCTATTTGGATTAGCACCTTCTTTGTCTCTAGCATAACCCGAGAAGTGAGGGGACACAGACGACAAAGAATTCTTCAGACAGGGGCCAAGATGTTGAGCAGCTTCAAACTGGTACAGTACCTGTCTTGCAGAAAACTGAAAACTCATTCAATAAGATACTGTCTTCACAAACTCAATGGTGGTCATTTGGAATATATCAGACACCTAATCCCAAAGGTAGAACCAGATTTACAAAGAAATTGAGCATAGTGCAATGGAAGGAAAGTTTCACCTGTCATCATCATCATCATCATCATCATAGCTCATACTTATTGAATCCTCACTTGGTAACAGACATTGTGCTTCACATTTTGATCTTATTTAATAATTATAGCATGGCTTTGAAGTGGGTACGATTATTACATTTTACCGATGAGGAAACAGAAGGTTAGAGGAGCAACATAGCTTACTAGGCTGAACCTAAGCATTTAACCACTGGCAAGTTTGCCTCCCTAGACAAAGTAGGCTGCTCAATCAAACTACCACCAAAGGGTTGCAGCAGAGGTGGGGACATGGTCCAGAATGGGTTCAATGATCTTAAAAGCCCTCCCAATATTTAGGGCAAAGGATTCCTTCAGTCATTCAATAAATAAGCATGGGATTCCAGGCTGTGTCCTAGGGACTATGAGAGATCTTGTTACTCAAAGAAGGAGGGGAATAGGAGGGGAATGGGTAGGAGAGGAGTGTGTTTGAGCAGAGAACTGCTAAATAATTATCTCTTTTTAAATACAATCGTGGTAGGTAATGAAGTGAAAATATGCTATGGGAAAAGAATAATGGGGGATATCTAGTCAGAGAAATCAAAGGAAGTGGCACCGAAACTGAGATCTGAAAGTTGAGTAAGAGTTACTCAAGCAAGGAAGTAAGGGGAAAAGCGGGGAGCAGATTCTAGGCAGAGGGAGCAGCCCACACGAAAGTCCTGAACCAGAAAGACTTTGGCTCTTTTGAGACTCAGACAGGCCAACGTGCCTGGAGTCCAGAGTGGGAAGGGGATGGTGATCAGAAACAACGCTACGCCATGCTGAGACTGCATCCTTAGAGCAAGAGGGAGTTTTCACAGGTGCCAAACAGGGAGAAAAACGATGAGTTCTGTGTTTTCCAAGTCTGCTGTGATTGCTATGTGGACGCTGAGTGGAGGGACGCAAGGCCAGATGCTGGGGAGGTCTGTGTAGGCGTAGGAATTGCCCTCTTAGAAATGTTCATAGGCACTGCCCACCCACACCAGCCGGTGTGCATTTTCCTGAAGGAGGAGGAAATCTAAGAGGTGAAGATATAGAAAGCTGGGCTTGGGACCTGGTATAGGTCTCTACTAGACTGACCCAACAGCAGCTAGCCTTTTTGGTCAGCTCTCTTGCTAAGGCTGTCAAACCTGCATTCAGCAATCCAGGGACAGTACAGAGGAGAGTATGCTTGGGCGAGCCTTCCAGAAACAAGGACAGCTGTACGAGGCTATAACCCCAAGTGTCCACCTCCTACACTGTCCGGAGCTTTTGCTTCCTTTCCCACCATCCAAGAGGAAGGTGTGGGAAGCTAATGCTGAAGACAGGGAATACTAGACAGCATCCAGAAGTCTGCAAGTAGGAGCTTCATTCTTCAAAGAAAAACCCCAAGTCAAATAATTATTCTAAATGCACAAAGGCTTTAAGAATGGATGCATATTTCATACAGATCTGGAAGCTTCTGGTACTGACATACCATGTGGTAGGAGGAACAAAGGACTATGCATTAGGAGAGCTCCTTCTTACTGGGTGGCCCTGGATAGGACTTTCAACCTCTCCGTTTCCTCAATCTCTAACAGAGAATAGTATGTGTCGCTTTTATCTCTCAAGGATGCTGTAACCCTCAAGCTCAAAAGAAAGTGTTCTAGAAATTAAAACTTTGATTAGAAGTGGGGCAGGGGTGGGGTCGGGACTTACCAGCAGAACTCAGGGTTGGGAAAGGGCCAGGCTTTGCTTCCAGCTGTCCACAACGTCACTTAGGGCTTCTCATTGGAAATCAACCCTTCATGTCCTGGTGCTTCTTTAGTTGTAACCTCTAGTGCCATCCAAAAAGCTCCTCTTGATCACTCACCCCTCACTTGACCCTCCCACAACCCCTAGATGAGTAAGACCTTGATAACTGAGACATTGCAGAAGTGTCTTCTGCAGTCAAGTTCAAGAGCAGCTGAAGTCAGGTAAGGAATCCCTCCAATGCAGAAGGTGGCTACTACATTTGGCTTTCTGGAGCATCAAACCTATGTCCAGCTCCCAAACTCAAGTTGATGACCCTCTAGCCATCTAGTGGAGGAGGTCAGCGAGTGCTCCTTCTGGTTTGAGCGGAGAGGCCCTTAGTACAAGCAGGAAGGTGAGTGGCATGGATAGTAAGTGCAGGTGCTTTTCCTGACATTTCTATTCCCTACGAATGATTGAAACCTGACCTCCTAGGTGGAAGCCTCCTCTCTCTCCTTCCCTGCCTCCCCACACACATGATGACCCCATTTCATTTTCTTCAGACACTTACCATCTCTAAACTCGTTTAGCCATTTGTTCATTGTCAATCTCTCCATTAAAAGCTGAAGTTGGGAAACCATGTTTGATTAGACACAAAGCAATCCCTAATATCTAAAACTGGGTCTAGCAGATCGCAGGTGCTCAGTATATATTTGATTGACTGACTGAATGAATGTTGTCTTTAAAAAAAAAAAAAAGGTTATTATCTCTCCACCCACCAGAACACAAAATTCATCAGGTAAGGGACTTTGTTTATTGTGACAGCCTCGACACCTAGAACCCCAAGCACTTGAAAATATATGTGATGAGTGAATGAATGAATGAACACCAGAGATGACTAGAGACTGAGGAATCCCGGAAAAATTCCTGGAGGAAAGGGAATCTGAGCTGGGCTTCGGAGGACTAGTAGACTTGGACATCATCATCGTTTTAATCTCATAATTCCGTGCGATCTGACAGTAATGACCTAAACTTTCCTGAGGACTTGCATTTTGTGAGGCCTTATCTGGGGGTCCGCTTGATGACCATATTTTATATTCCAGAGAACATGTTTGGACTAGTTTCTCAGTCAACCTGAAATCATTCTCTGCATTGAAAAAAAAATCAGTTTTGACACATTCCTGTCATGGAAGTCCACCACTGTTGCAGTGATACTCCAAACAGCTGCAGTCAGAGGAAGCCAGAGGAAGCCCCTCCCGCCTGCTGCTGAAGCAGCTGGCGGGGTAACAGAGACCACCCCAGGCCCTTCAGCTATCAGCAGCTGCCTGGACGGATGGAAATTCTGCTTCCTGTACAAGGCTGACAGATGAGAACAGAGGGAGTGGACTCAGCCACTGGATGACCTGTGTATGTCAGCTTCACATGGAGGAAGTGTTTTTATCCCTAACGGTCAGCAGTCACTTGGAGCAGACGAGAAGTCTTCAAAGCTGTAGTAAACACTTCTCAGTATGGTCCTGGAACCCAGGTAACATGAGAGACACCCTAATGGCTTGGGCGGAGGGGCAGTTCTGTTGGCATGGCTTTCCTGTAACACTCAGTTTCCAGCCTTCCTTGAGCCCCTTGTGAGGAAACAGAGCCAAATTTCTCGATTTGTAAAATGTTGGAGCTTGAGAGCGCTACAGAAGTTATTTAAGACTGCTTCTGTTTGAGGGCTGAGCCCCCTCACTGGAAGGAGCCTGGGGTGGGGTGGGGGGACATTCTTATTAATAATAATTCAAGTCAAACCTCTTAAGCCCATGGCTAATGCTCTCGTGTCCGTGTTGTTCTACGTAGGTTTGGGCAGCATTGTTTTTCCAGGTCTATTGCTTTCATCTTTTTACAAACAGGTGTGATTAGTAAGTACCATTGTTAGTTGTTAATCAATAATATCATTATTCTTCATAGTATTGTCTCTCAAGCAATTCTATGGCAGACTTAGTGCTAGAATTCTATTTAATCTAATTAATACAAAGCCCAAAGAAGAGTGAGAAGGAGGGCGGTCACCGCGAAGCCTCAGGGCACGGGCGGTGCTCTGGTTCTGGTGGCTCTGTCATCCTGCACAGAGACACATACACACAAAGTGCCTCTAGTTATGTGCTTAACTCCTGCCTTCTTGCTGGAAGTTAGATCTCAATTCAAGAAAAACATTGCACTCTACATGTATGTGATGCCTCAGTGAATTTCTAAGGAGAGGAAGCTCCTAAGAGATAACTTTATGATCCCCCTGTAGGCTAAGTAGACTGACTAAGCATGAAGACAGGAGGTGTTGCTACAATACCTCATTTAACCCCACTGAAAACTCCACGAGGTCATTTTTTTTGGCTTTTGCTTTGACCTTCCTAACCATTTTTATTGTGGTAGAATCTACAAGACAAAATTGACTTTTTTGATCATTTTTTGGTGTACAGGTTAGAGGCATTAAGTACATTCACACAGCTATGTAGCCATCCCCTCCATCCATCTCTAGAACTTTCTTTATCCCCAAACTGAAACGCCGACCCCTTAAATAAGAGCTCCTGTTCCCTTCTCCTGTCCCCCGACCCCATGGGGCTGCCTTTCTCCTTGGCTCTCTCTGGATTTGCCTTCTGCTGGTGACTCAGTGTAGCCGCACTGTGTTGGTCCTTTTGTAACTGCTTATTTCACTTAGTTTAACACCTTCTAGGTTGATCCATATTATAATCATTCAGAATGTCCTTTTTAAGACTAAATGCTATGGATATACAACATTTGAATGATGCGGATATGCAACATTTTTTTTAATCCATTCAAGTGACAATGGACACATGGGGAGGTATTTTCATTCTCCCCATTTTATGGAAATGGTGGAGGAATTTCCTGAAGATCGCAAGAAAGCTGGAACCTGGCATTCGAGACAGGTTTGCTCCCAAGTAGAGTCCACACGATTAACTTCTAGTTATCAAAAACACTATTTAAATTCCTCCACCAATCTGCCAGCACTGGTCAGGTGTCCAACCTTGGCAGCACTATTACATCATTGGGGAGACCCCACAGCACTACCAGAGGCTCACTCGGGGGTGGGGGGTGTCATTTAGATACTTCAGGAAAGTTACAGAAGCTTTTATTCTCCTGTGGATTGACGCAGCAAACCCTCATATGCCTTTATGACCTGACCTATGTTACATGAATAAACCCCAGCCGTACTTAATGAAAATGCCTGGGACTATTGATGAATTATTCTAGAATATTCTACTATTAGTTGGCAGGCAGAGGAATATTTGGTCTTACTAACCCACCCTCCCATTTCATCACTCATTACAATATTAACGCTCTTACGATAACATACTTTCATATATGCAGAACAATAGAAGTTAAAGGTTGAAAAGAGTATCTACTGGGTGGAATACCTTGCAGAAATTATTTTTTCCTGAGATTCAAAATGCAATCAATTAGTCTCCACACAAAACTAAACCAAATACAACTAAATCTTAGAAAGTGGCACCTGTTATTAGAACCATGTCTAGTTTTGGAAACAGATGACTTATGTTCTAATCTAGATTCCCAACTTCTAGATGCGTGACCTCAAGCAAGTTGCTTAACCTCTCCGAGCATCAGGTTATTATCTTTAAATCAGGGATAACAAAACTGAATGAAAATAGATGCTCCCTATCATGTCACCCCACCACCTTGTCCACAGCATGGGCCATGAAGCTGGTGGGACTGGGAATCACTAGATTGGATAGTCGCTAACCCATCCCAGATTCTCACAGGACAGTTGCCACAGTGAGGTGGTCTAAAGGCTTATAGACACAGAGAGGGAGTCACAGAAGGGGTTATGAACAGAAGCATCATGCACAAAGATACGAGAGGGGAGAACAGCAGCCCTTGGCAGCAGCATTAAAGAGAGGAGCAGAGGCATTCCCAGAGAGAAGGCAGTAATCCAGACCCTGAGCCAGGAACCCCCAAGTGGGCAGGTCTTGAGGCCCATGGGAAAGGAATGAATGGCAGTACAGACACAGAAGTGGTGCATCTACAGAAAGGATGTGTTCCTGAGGTCCTTAGGATCCCTGCAGCTGCTGTACAGAGATCTCTGGGCCCTCTCGGCAGAGACCCCCCCCCACCCCAACTTCAGCGCATTATAACGACTGCATTTTTTTTTTAAAGGAAAGGTACAGACAGGAATGAAGGTGAGCAGGCAGAGAGAGAGAGAGAGAGAGAGAGAGAGAGAGAGAGAGAGAGGGATTTAGTTCTTCATCTTGCAGCCCTGGGATGTGATCCTGGACTGTGCTTGACTGGAGGCAGCTGACCTAACTGTTACAGAGCACACCAATGGCTGCTTTTTAAAAGAAATTCCTGATACCTTGCGGAGATTGAGAAAAAATAAGATGCTGCCTTTATTGTCAGGCAGTGCTTGATCTCTCGTTCTCATAAAAGGAGGACTAATAAAGAACACTCGCTGTAGAGGTCAGCAACTCAACCCACTTGCTTTGTACATGAGCAGAAATGGACCAGCATCCTAGCTCGCCATCTGCTGTGTCACCTCAGAGGAGTTTCCAGATCTTGCGAAGGCTGTTTCCTCCTCTGTGAAAAGGGCACAAGGATTGGATGAGACAGGGTACGTAGAGCGGTTTGCATTGTCGGTTCTCCTAGAGTGTTGGACTCCCATCTCTCACTGCTTCATCCTAGGTCCTAGTACACAGTTCTCCGATTTTGCTGACAAGCTACAAGTCAGCTCTCTCTCTCTCTCTCTCTCTCTCTCTCTCTCTCTCTCTCTCTCTCTCTCTCTCTCTCTCTTTCTCTCTCTCCCCCCCCCACCCCCGGGTTGGGGGGATAGAAAACCAGGGAGCATCAGGACAGAGGGCTGACTGTAGCTCTCCTAGGAGGACCCAGAGCCGAACTCCATCAAAGGAGAATCCCAGCCCTCCCTCCTAATCCCCTAGTATGGGCCCACCCTGCACTGCACTCTTCTCCCCGCCACCTGCTAGAACCTCTGTGCTGCAGAGGGACCTAGACACAGGGATGATCCAGCTGCAGGCAAGTTCCTAGAAAGTCCAGTGGAATGGATATCATTCCTTTGCTGTGAGTAATCAGCTCCACAAAGCCCACTGGTATTCAGAGTCCTTTCCCAGTGCCCAGAGCTGGCCCAGAAGCTCAGCAGCTGCAAGGAGTGGAAGACAGCCCGCCAGCACTTCATCCTGGATTCAGCCTTTGAGAAAGACTCCTTACCCCAAGTGAGGAGGTTCTCTGAAGGTGACTGCCTCCATGTGTCTGCTGCTAGACCCCAGTATTATAAGAGGACCCATCTGAGTATGGGGACCAGGGTGATTGCGTGAGGACTCTGAGTTTGCAGGATGGGACAGGAAACTGTGTCCCTTTCTCCATTGTCTCCATCTTTCTCTTGGTAGAGGGAAAAAGTTAAGAATGGATCCACACCACCCCCTTGGCCTCCTTTGATGTACAAGTCAGGCCATTCCCGCATCCCTCCCCTTCTGGGCCACTCATCAAAAGCCTTTTGCAGCCACCATTCTGGGAAGCGCAGAGTGACAAATTCTTCCTTATTTCTGAGGAAAGTGCTACCATAATTTTAGACTTGAAACTGGAACCAATTGGAGTTTGTGTGTGCGTGCACCTGCACAGATGAAAGAGGGGGTTGTAACCCCGCCCCCACCCCCACCACCCCTGGCCCCTTTGTGGAAAACTGTTCTCCTTTCCGGCAACTTGGAGCTAGCTTGTTGGGTGTGTGCTTGCCCACATTAACTTTCAGCAAACAGATTGAAACCAGGACAGGATTTCAAGCCAGCGGGACACCAAGACAGACAGTGTCACTCAACCAGGAGGTATGTAACCCTATGAGCTATGGCAAGGGGAGATTTTCCAACCCGAGAGCCCAGGGACCCAGATGGGTCGCCCCAGGAGCCTTGCCTGCTGTCTCAGCTCATAGTCACTGCAGCAGCCCTACTGGGGAGGTCTCGCCTCGTCTTCACCAGTGAGGAAACTGAGGCGTGGTGAAATACAATGGCTTGCTGAAGATCCTTCAGCTGCTCTCTCCATGCTCTGGACAAACCTTCTGCAACCTTGAGGCCAGGCCACTGCTCAAGGCACAGCAGCTTCCTGGTCCGCAACCAGCTCCGATGTCAAGTGAAAAAATGGGCTCCTCACGGGCCACCAGCCACAGCTAACTGTGGCCCCCCAGGAGAAACTATAAAGTGTCCTCTTGGAAATGGAGATGTCAAAGAAGCATGCCGGCTTCCCAGGATGCAGTTCCTGCACAGAGCATTTCCTGTGCTTCAGTGCCTGCTGGAACTGCTGAGCTCCCCAGGGTGTCAGCACGCTGTGAGGTTGGGGGATGGGGGGCCCCTGGGTGTGGGCGAGCAGGGGCCAGTGCCCCTCTGACCTGATGTCCTGTGAACACCCTGATCATGTTGGATTGACCAGCTGGGGAGAGAAGAATCTTGTAAGCACACAGTCGCCTGTGGTCAGGGGGATGATCTCAAACTGCTCCCAGTTCCTGGGCCAGCTGCCAGCTGCCTTGGATGGTCAGAAGGTGAAATTTGAATGCCGGTGAATGGGAGAACGGAAGTTCAGCAAGGCTGACTTAAGCCCATTCATGAAAAAGATCTAGTCTCACTTCCTATTGCCAGAAGTGTGTGTGTGTGTGTGTGTGTGTGTGTGTGTGTGTGTGTGTGTGTGTGTGTGTGTGTGTGTGCTCTAACACTTGCAGTCACTCCACTGCTGCTCTCTGCCTCACTTCTTCCCCACCACTACTCCTTTCTTTCTTTTTCTTTTCCCCTCTCCCACAAGATCTAAAGTTTGTCCTCAGGAAACTAACAAACAATATGTAACTGATCTGTGGTTTGCTGAAAAAAGAAAGAAAAAAAAGAGAGAGAGACACATTCATATAAAGGCAACATTGTATAAACCTTTCTCTGTCTCTCTGTCTCTCTGTCTCTCTCTCTCACACACTATCACGATTATAAAAGAATTAAAGTAAGATTTCTAGTCTGCTTTCTGATTCCCAGGTCATGCTGTGGAAGCAACCAACCAGCCATTCTCCCCATAAAATCCTCCTCCATCCTTCACCCTCCCTGCAGCCCCAGTCTGGAGATCATTCCAGTCCAGCATGGAGTAAGAGAGTGGTCAAGGTGGGGGCGGGGGCAGGGGGCAGTGGGGAGCCCTGGGGGAGGAGCCCGGGGGTGGGGTGGGATGGGGGGGCTTTCGCAAGGTTGGGCTTCAGCTTCCCCTTGGAGAGAAACTCGCCCCTGTGCCTTCGAGCACCTCTTGGTGCCCATGGTCTGTGGCGGCATGAGGGTACCTGTCACATGTGCCTCTCACAAGGGGCGTGACTTCTGCGCTTTTAGAAGGCGGCCATGTAGCTGTGACTATGGGCTGGGTAATCCCCCAGAGTCTTGGGGGCTTCACCTGTCAAAAAGGGGGAATAACAACAGTGCCCTCCTGGCGGGCTTACTGCCACTATGAGGATGCTCTACACAGAGGGTTGTCTGAGCATGACGTGCCGTGCGGAAGGCTGTGCTGCTGGTGAGCACATCTGAGAGTGAGCGCTGCATCTGGAGGCCATCTGCTCCACTTTCCACTGCACCCTGCACACACCCCCAACTTTGCTGGACTTTCTGAGTCTCTGGAGGAGATGGGAGTCACCTCCTTTGCCTTTAGAAAGAGACACAAACAGCTACCCAGAAAACATACCTGCCCAGCTCAGCTGGTCCCACAATCTGATTTACTGGGGACTCAGTCATTTGCGTGAGAAAGATGTGTCTCAGGGGAAAAAATTAAGCCACAGTTCCCCTAATGGTGCAGGAGAATGTAAGCCTGAAGCAATTTCAGTTGTTTCTCTCAGACTCAAGTCAAGAAGTGCTTACTGGGCACTCAGAGGAATCTGAGAGAAGTACACCTGTCCCACAGCTAAGGCCCCCTCCCTGGTGACAGCAGGTGGAAGGGCACTTAGGGACTTTCCCTGCTGTAATGACATCCCCGTGCTGCTGTTTCCCCATGAAATCTCAGTCCTGCTGACCCTGCACATTTACAAAGCACTACTGTAACGGTAATTACTCGTGAATTCTTCCCAGAGTGGTGGTCAACTCATTTTTACCGGTATTATTATTATTCTCCCCATTTCACAGACAGAAAACTGATGCCCAGGGAGATTTTTGAGGTGGAGTTTGAAGCTGCTGGAATTCTCCAAGCTGTTAAGCCTGCCTCTTAGGTTATTCCTCCAAGTGATGCAGGTAATAACAATTGATCTTCTTATCCTCTCCTGTCCCAAGTTACTTGTCCCTGAAGTAGGCAGAAATGTCTAACCCTCCTCCACTTCCCTCCCAAGTGGTTCCTCCAGGAAACATGTCGTCCCACACGCCTGCCCTTGGCTTAGTTTGTCCCTAGGTTTGGTCATTCATGCAGCTAATATTCATCAGGCACTTCCTAGAACTTCAGGGGGTGGACACCACAAGCCCGCAGACCCCAGTGGAGAGGGATGGGTTTCCAACGAAGGAATCTTTCTCACTGCTTTCATTTCCTTCCTGCACCCTACCCCCGTGTCCCCACGCCATCCAGTGATCATGAAGAGAGGAAACATCTGGTCCTGGTTCAGCAACTCCACCCTCGAGTCAGGAGAGCTATAGGAAGAGATGGTTAGAGGTCTTTCAACCTTGAAATAAACCAACGGTTGGGTTACTGCGCTCCCCCACCTGCTATTCTTTCCTCCTCGCACCCACTTCAATATTATCATCCTCCCAACACCAGCCAACGACCCGCACACTCCGCACCACCCAGCATTTCTCTTGCTGCCACTTCAGAAACCAGAGAGAACCATGACCCAGCCTGGGCTCCAGGATGTCTCTTCCAAGACAATGAAGATACTGAGGGTCACAGGGGCAGGGTAGGAGGGCAGCCAGCATGCTTCCCAAACTCCCGAAATGTGTCCTTCCTTCAAGCTTCCTCTTCATCTCTCTCTCCCACTCTGATCACCATGAACTGTCTTGTATCGCACATCCCCTTTGGGCCAGGAACTTACTCGTGTATTCTCTCTTGAAGAATCACAATAGCCCTGCCAGTTAGGTAGTCATACCTTTTTCACAGATGACAATGTAAAAAGAGAGAGGTTAAATAACTTCTCCAAGGTCATATAGCTGTGAAGAGGCCAAGCTCAGATGCCACCCCTATCAGACTCTAAAGCTTGTTATGCTCAGTATCTACACCAAACTGCCTCTCTGAGCACTGCTGACTCCTGCTTTCCTCCCCCCTGAGCCACCAGTGTTTAGGCACCAGCAACCATCTTGTATCAGCTGCGCTGTCTTCTTGCCTATCCATCCAGAAGCCCTCATTTGCTTGCTTCAGTCATTCATTCATATTCTAAGGGAAGATTCAATCTCTACCATGCAGACTCAAGGAAGAATAAAATATGTTAAGTCCCATTCCAAACTTCTACTCCATCTGTGGCCATTAGGACGTATGATGGGTGGAGAAGCACAGAGTATAGATATTCTCAAACCTTGGAGAAGAGATCACTTGGTCAGTGCAGGCCAGTTCTCACTTTCCCACCTCCCCCTGCTTCCTGTGGCTTTGAAAAAAACGGAATAATGGTAACCACCAATGGTAAGTGGTGTGATGGGATGGTTGTTCAGAAAAAGATGAGGTCCCAGGGCTGTTGAGTCAGGCAGCCTTGCTGCAGGGCAGGGACCCGGGGAGCCTTTGCATGGTGGCTGGTGACCATCTTTGGCCAAAAATGGGAGCAAATGTTTCACATCAGTTAAGGGGGCAGTAATCCAAGAGGCACTGAGGAAGACCGATCACAGCCTGCAGAAGTTCTGCTTTCTAGATAGAGGAAATCACAAAGGGTGTTTAGGCCTGTCGGGAAGGGCCCCGAGAGACCGCTGAGGTCGGTTGTGCTGGCCATGGAGAGGCCACAAAGCAGTGTGTCAGGAGGTCATCTTTGGGAAAGCGGAGGAAAGAAGGATGAGCTCAGCATCTTGTGGCTACAGCATTCCTGAGACTGCTGCTGCCACTCTTTCTGGGTGTGACACGAAGCAGTCACGAAGCGCTTCTGTGTTGGACAGACCTGGGGTTGAACCCATGTCACTGTTATCTAGCAGCGTGAACCAGAGGAATATTTTTCAAACCTCACTCCCTGCCTTGGTTCTGTTGTCTATAAAATGAGCATAATACCTACTGCACATGTTATTGTAAGAAGTCAGTGAAATGTGTGTGGGAAGAAGTGACACGGTGCCTGGCATAAGCAAGCACTCCCAGACTGGCAGTTCTTGTTCCCTCCTATCCTGCTCTCTGGTGACTGTGCTGGCTCACTAACTGGCTAGAAAGTATAGACACGCGCTTTTGTTCCTGTAGACTCTGTCCATTCTTAAGAGAACATCTAGAAAAATTCCTCCACGTTTCACGATATTGTGCTGGAATGAGATGAATGAAGACCCTCAAATAGCATAACAGAGACCCGGAGTGTGAGAACAATGCTGGACACACATACGCACACATGCAGAGTCTCAGTAAACCTCTTCCGTGATGATGAGTGAAACTTACATATGTGGAGAGAGAACAGCTGTCAAGAGCACACTATGGGTGGATGATACACACACTGGACACTGAGATGCACCTTTTCCCAACTACTGTCTCCCCAGGAATTTGGAAATGGAATACAACTGGTCTCAGAGTGAAGTCATGAAATGCACACATCATAGCCCAACATGCAATTACCTTAAAAAGAGAATAATTCTCTAGGCTTCCAATCTCCATAGGAATGTATTTGAAGGACTACCTATAGGGAAGGTAGGTCAGCCACAGAAAAAAGAAAAAGGGGTCTTAGGGAAAATCCAGAGCCCTGGCCTGGAGAGACAGTCTATTCATTTTAAAGTGTTTTGATTTTTAAAGGCAATTGTGTCTTTCTTGTGGAGAGGAATACATCAAATTATCGTTATGATGATACCATTACAACTAACTTCTGTGTTTTCATTCTCTTCTCACCAAGCAGGCATAGAACTGTAATCTAACTTCTTGCATGTGTCATCCTCAAGAAGAAAATGGATGTTGGCTCTGGAAGCTCCATTCCGGTACCCACAGCTGTCCTGGGGTGAGACGGTCCTTCCCACCTGCAGGCGCAGTGCTGGAGCAGCAGCATGGAGGGTCCGATCCAGACAGATGTCAATCCACCATTAGCTGGTCTTCCCAGAAAGCCCCTGTCGCTCCCCGCCTCTTCCTATTGGGCTTCCAGAATATGCTTCCCTATTTCAAAACACATCTGAATACATCAAAGCCCTAAAAGTTAGGTAGATATGTGTCCATTTTGAATAAGCAAGAAAATAGACTCCACAAAATAAACTCCACAAAACTCACCTGCCCAAGAGCACTGGACTTAGTAAACCAACATGGATTCCACACTTGCTTTGTCTCCAAGTCCTTGTCCTTTCCATGACTTCTTGCCATCCCTGCTTTCAAGAACTCTCCTCTTCAGCATATGATCAAGTAAGAAATTGTGCTTGGTGGGCAAAGTGGCAGAGAGAGGCCACCTCTGGCACAGGTTGCCTCCTTTGTTTCCAAGGGCACGATGGGAAAGGCACTAAGGAGTATATAGATAATCCAACCACCTCTGCAACTGCTTCGCCAGGGAGGAGAAAAAGATGCTTGGGAAACCATGAACACCAGTGACCCCATCTCTTTTATGTTCAGATTCCACAAGTTCATTCACCCCAGCTCTCCCAGATCCCTCCTAGGTCAGTGTGTGACTCCAAGCCAAGAAGACAGAGTTAACATTTCATCCCTTTCTCCCAAATAATATAATCCTGCTTTGACAATAATTTCCATTCCATCTCCACCTTAAGACATAGAACCTTATAAACATTTACAGGTTGCCTGAGACTCTTCTAAATCTTATCGAACTCTCTCACTCTCAAAAGTAACTTGCTTTTAAAAATAATTTTAAGCTGAGAGTTGCAGTCCACCTGGTGTAGTCCACACACATCCCCAGGTCCTGGTTCAACACTCAGATGTCCCGGGAAAAAACCAGGGTGGACAACTAAATAAAATAAATAAAACGATTTTTCCATCTCTCTCTGTCTGCTTGCCTGCCTACTCATCTTCATTCCTGCCTATACTTTTCCTTTAAAAAAAACATGGTTTAGCCATGAAGGATGTGTCTCTATGTAATATTTTCTTACTTTCTTTAAAAGTCAGGAGAGATGAGTTATCATTTATATGCAGTGAAATTCACTCCTTCTAGGTTCAACTTTCTATGAATTTTGATGAACCCATTCTGGATCCATCCCCACAATCCAGAAATAGAACATTTTTGTCACCCAAAAGTTTCGTATGCCCCTTTAGAATAACCCCCTTCCTACCACTTAGGTCTTAGAAACCATTGATGGGTTTACCTTGTTACTATTCAGACTTTCTTCTTTCCTAATATACAAACTTGCCAGTGAAATCTTTTCCTCTAACCAGCTCTAACCACAGTTTTAACTTTATTCCCTCCATTTAAACTTGCAATGTTATCCTTATTAGACCATATGAAGTATTTTCTAAAATCCATTATGATTTTTTTCTTTGACTTTGGAGTTATTTAGAAGTATGTCTTTAAATTTCCAGAGACAGGATTATTCTTTTAGTCACTGTTTTGTTTCTTATTTCTTGCTTAATTTCATTGAAGGCATAGCATATAATCTATAAGACACTGATTCCTTAAAACTTCTTGATATTTGGTTAATGGCATAGCAGGTAGACACTTTTATGAACATTTCCAAACTTGAAAATAGGCTTTTTTCCATTTCTTGGGTATAGAATTCTATCTACTTCCATAAATAATCAAGTTTATCAATTCCATTGTCCCAGGCTTTAATATTATTTTATTTTTCTTCATCTATCAAATAGTGAGAGAAATTTTAAAACTTCCTACTATAGGCATGCACTGGTGACTTTGCAAGTAAGTTTGTGACTTCCAACCTGTACAGTCCCCATATATTCCAAGAACCCAGGTTCGTGTCCCAGGGCTTGTGGGGAGAAAGGGGAGGAGCAGTCAATATGAACAACTACATAAAATAAATAAATGCTTCTTCCTCTTCTCTCTTTCTTCCTGCTGGCCTGACTACGCACCTTCATTCCTCCCGGCACCTCTCCTTAAAACGACGACAACAAAAACCCTTTCTATTATGAGGTGGGTTTGTCAGTTTTATCCTCGTGGGTCTTTTTCAATTTTGTTTTCTATATGTTGAAGCTATGTTACTGGTTACAAACCAGCTTATGACTGTTATCTCTTTCTTATGAACTGAACTTTTTATAATTATGTAATATCTCTATGTCTAGCAAAACTTTTTGCTTTAGAGTAAATTTTGTCTGACATTAATATAATTACAAAACTTCTTCTTTTATTGTTCTTTATCAAGTATATCTTTTCCAATGTCTTTTAGTGTCTTTATGTTTGAATTGTGTCTCTTGAAAATAGCACAGATTAGATTTTTAAGTGCAGACTAACCATATTTGCCACTTCCAATAATTTTCATTCCATTAATAGGATAGTTTAGTGCATTTACATTTGTAACACTGGATCTATTTCTACAATATTGTTCTGTTTCTTCCTGCTCTGATGTGTCTTCTGTTGTTTTAAAATGTTTATTCCAATTCTTCCTTCTACATATTTTAAAGCTACATTCTCAGCTGAAAGACATTTGAATATCAGGTCAAAATCCATGTGAGAATGAGCATACAGTTCTAGATTATCAGGGCAGATTTTTTTTCCTTTATTCTCTTCTTTGCAATACCAGGGCAGATGGTCTACTGTTTTCTTTTAGAAGGTAAGTGTTTCCCTTGGTTTCTAGATGAATCTTCAGTTTGGACCTCTGATGTTGGATGGACTCCAGAATTTGTCTCTATCCTCAGTGCATGGCTGTTAAAACCTATACCAGATCGCCAGTGAAATATCAGTACCATATTTGCTCAGCCAGCTGGATGAGAATGTATCCTCCTCTCTGGCCTTGGAAATCTTCCTTTCTTGTTCTGCCTGCTAAGTAGTACGTTTCAAAAGTATTGTTAAACAATTATCCCCAAAACTCTTACCTATAAAAGTAGAATATCACACCACAAGTTGTTTACTCGTCATGAAGAAAAAATGAGTAGTTAACATCACCATTAATGAAACCTAGTGACATCCCGAGCTTCCTAATATGACACATCGAGAAAGGCACAGTGTCACCGCTGTGGCCTTCTTCCTCAAAATATATTCAGTTAGGAGCAAACATCAATCAAACCCAACAGAGGATATGCCTACAAAAAATCTAGTATTCTTCCACATGTCAAGATCATGAAAGACAGAAGAACTGAGGAAGCAGCTTAAATGAAAGGATTCTAGAAGGGCCGTATCAAATGAATGCACCGAGTCACATTCCAGATCAGATACTGATTCAGAAAGGGAGCATTGGTGGTATAATTGATGAGCTGCAAATAAGAACTGTAGATTAAATAATAGTGTTAGTTAATAGTATAATGGTCAGTGACGTTCGTTTCCTGATTTTGGTCATTGCCCTGTGATTATGAAAGTTGACATGGGGAAGTTGAGTGAAGGATAAATGGGAATTCATTCTATTATTCTTGCAAGTCTGAAATTACTTCTGTCAAGAACTGTGAAGGAGCTGGGATTTTACCCTGCATGTAAGCTGACAATCTACTGCAATTTCCTTGATGCTGGCAGAAGACATGATACGTCCAGGTCAGAGACAATGGACTTTGGTACGCACAGCTCACCAAGAATCAGGAGCTGCAGTTGCCCTGCATCCATCTGCTTCTCCCAAATCCCACGAGAATGACGTAGATAGACGCAGATAAATGCTGTGCAGGCATTGAGTTTACATCACACAGCTTAGGAAGCCCCATCTTTTAAGAGGATGACAGCAAACCTGACCACATTTTGCCCTGGACAAACACATGACCTTTGTTATATTACAAAACAAATCTTCTCTCCAAAAGAAGACATTCTATTATCCAAGGCTTCTTGCTATAAAAAAATGTCCTTCAAAGATGGTCTAAAGCAAAAGACTACCCATGCCTGTCTTCACATAATGTTTACAAGTACCAAAGACCCATGAAAAATTGTCTCCTCCACTCTCAAAACAAAAAGTTTAAAAAAAATCTAAAAGAAACAAAATGGAAGACTTATTAAAGGTGTTTCTATGTCTATGTTAAAAATAAGAAATTGAATAACAGAAAAGTTAAGGGATTTACTTATATCATTCTATTAGTGAGAAAAATTGGAATTAAAATATTCAAAGCCATCTAACCTCCAGCCCCATACTTAGAGTCTTCGCCCAAAGAGGCTGTTTGCCAAATTGTTTATGCTTCCACATCGTTCAAGTTGTTGGACCAGCGGGGGTCTCCCTGCTGTTACTTCTGTAGTTAGTGAAGCTCTAGTCCTTCCACAGTGCACCACTTTGCCTTCCAACTACCTAGTAATCACTTTCCTAACCATCAAATAAAAACATTTTTAAATGTAAAAACCTCTTCACACATATACCTGTACCTGAATATATTTTAGGGTGGTGAGTTTAAAATTGAGAGTATCCCAGATAATCAGGATCAGTACCAGTGAAGTATTGAACCGATTATCTAACCCCAGTCTCTCCTGCTGTATTTCCAGCTATATGTTTTACAGAAATCTCTTCCATGTAATATGCCTTCCCAGACTTCAAGTTCTTCAAACCACCACTTCTGAAAAACACACTGAAATGTTTATCGAAAGAAAAGCTTAAAATCATTAAGAAAAAGAAGGAACAGGGAGCAAAATGAGCTGTAGATGACCATCTTCATTCTTGAAAGGGTCAGATGGGCTCAGGTCACTGCATCCGAAAATGGGAGTGACAGCCAGACCTGCTGTGGTTACTCAAATTCTTTCCGTGTAAAATTACTGAAAGAGCAAACTTAGAGCCGGAAAATTGACCGCTAGTTCTGTGGCCCAGAGTCTCTCTTTCCTCAAGCAGGGAAGATCTGCAAGGCCATTAGTCTGGGACAGTCCTTCTCAAATGTTAGTGAACACCAGGATCCCCTGTGGGGCTGGTTTGGGAGACCCAGATCTCTGGGCACCTCTCCTAGAGTTGCTGATTCATCAGGTCTGGGGCAAGACCCAAGTGTTTGCATTTCTAAGAAGTTCTTAAATTCTGCTGCTGGTGGTGGTCAGGACCATATTCGGGGCAGGAGTCCAGGCTGTAGCTTAGATTAGGGCGTGAGCACGCTTACCTTCTCAGTCCTGAGCCCAGTGTGCCAGGTGCTGGGTGAAGGTTTGGTGAGTGCCTGAGTTGGGAGCAACTTTATTGTACTCTTAATCTCAACTTCTACATCCAGATAAGAGTCTGCCATTTAAAGTGTTGAGGGAAGACGTGAAAGTATTTAAGGTGGTCAAACCAAGAAATGTGCCCAGAGGGCCAAAACCCTCTGCAGACTACCAGTCAATTATCTCACGGGCTTTGGGCCTGTCCAGCCTTGAGCAAAAGGAGAAGTAAATGAAGAAGTGAAGAAGCAACAGGGTGGGCAGCTGGAAGTACAGAGCATAAGAAGTCTTAAAGGGAGAAAAAAGCACAGTGCCTGAAGCTGAACAGAACTCACAAGAAGGAGAAGGAGACAAGAGAGTTAGCACCCAGATTTCAAAGCTAGCACCCAGTCAAGACCTCCATCCATCCTGCAGCTGGCAGACCCCTGCCATCAGCTCTTCCTAGTGGGCAGTTGCTCCCGGACACTCGTGCTTGGGGGGAGATTGCTGCTGCTTTTCCCTTCCTGAATCAAACTGCTGTGTTTCCCACCGCTCGACCCTTGTCCAGTCTCACAGGGAGGCCATCAGGCTGTGATGCCCACACAGGCATCTGTAGATACACATGTTTATAGAACTCTCTTCCTCCCTCCCTCTCTTCTCTCTCTTCCTCCCCACTCTAGCCACCCTCACCCCCAACAATGACTCCCTCTGCTCAGTCACCCAGGCCTGAGCCAGCTCTCTCCTCTCCCTAGCACCTCCATTCCCAACGCCCGGGGCTATGTGTTTCCATGAGGCCTCCCCCAGAATGGGGGCCAAGGCCCACTTAACACGCACCCCAGCCCCCCACCACCTCCATGGCGGGTGGAAGACAGGGGGAGGGGAATGACAACACTATAGACTCAAGTTGATTTGCTGCTCCTTTGAGGATCCAAACTTTTTCTTAAAGAAAAAATGCAGAAAGGCCCCAACTCCTGATTGGCTAGTGACTGGACTCTGGAATGCCCCAGTTACCGTATATGCTCACATAGAAGATGCTACCACAAAAGAAATGCATCCAATATGCCAAGGCATGGGGGAGGGAAAATGGCAGCACGTTCATTTCCTACGAAGATCCCTCTTCCATTCCAGTCTCCACTCCCCGAGGCATCGCTGGTGCCCTAGCAATCCCAGTTCTGCAGGGACCCGTCTTGGCTGGAAACTAAGGCTCAAGTATGTAGTTGACAAGGAGAACAAGGACTTCTGATTCTTTTGCTCCAGGCTCATCATTTAAACACATGCTACTGTTTTTCCCAGGGCTTCTCATAGATGCGTACATACGGTATTTCATGTGAGGAATGTTATTCACCATCACCTACCTTTCTGGATAGGGGAAGGGATTAGAATGATCTTCTAGCTGATCAATTCTCCAGGGCCTGGAGCATTCCTCCCCCACAACCTCCTGCCCCCAGCCAGCTACGCGCCCCCTTCCTTTCCGACACCCTCCCCTATCCCAGCCAACCACACATTCTTCCACCCCAGCCCTGGCCCTAGAGAACTACACAGAGGAGCAAGGAGAGAGGGGCAGAAAAGCAGAGGAAGCTTGCGTCTAAATGTGTGCTCTGGTTACATTCCAAAGGCAAAGAGAAAGTGAAATAGAAAAATTAAAGTTAGGTTACCATTGTTTTGTATTAGACATGCCTCTGCCACTCTTCATTCATGCGGATAAGCACTGGTGGGCGTGACTCCAAACCAAGGCCAGAAAATGGAGAAGCTTGTCCTCTCTGTCCTCAGTTGTCAATAGGTCTATGGATCAGAGAGGGCCAGTGACCACAGGTGACACAGCTGTCCCTGCACACCTGGGACTAGAACTCAGTTCTCCTTACATTTTGGCCAGGTCTCCTTTCACACCCCACACTTGTTCTCTCATTCACAGACATCAGCAGAGCTTATCGCCGTCTCTTCCACCAGCCAGTCCCCGTTAAAGCAGAATGGAAGGCAGGCTCTTGATGGCTGTCTGCCTTTCACTTTTAGGGAGAGGGAGCCCGAACTGCTGTCCTGGAGTGGAGGTCCCCTTGAGGACAGAGGCAGTGACAGCCTCACACTGATAGCTGTTGCAAAAACCCAGGACAATTGATGAAAACTGAAATGTGATCTCTCCGCACCCCTTTTTCTCTGAGTCCTGGAGAAAGCAAAGGCCGGTGTGCTGCTGACTTCCTGGGGATTTGGGAGAGAGCTTGCCCTCTGGCTTGCACCGTCCCCGCAGCAGCTGCAGCCAGGCTGTCCCTGTCCCTCTGCGTGTGTGCCGCATGTTCGCAGTGTGGACTCGGGCCGCGGGCGCTTGGTCGCCTCTGTGTGGCTTCCTCTGCCGCCAGCACTCGTGGCCACGACCTGGGAGAGGCCGGCACAAGGTTCCCATTAGCGACCACATTCTTGTGCTGTGGATATAGAACCAGGGTGGGGAGAAAGCAGACTGTTGCCCATGACGGAGGGGCTTTCTAGAGGATTTCCCAGGGTGGTCCTTAAGGCAGCCAGGATGGAGTCAGGAGGGACACCCAGCTTCACAGTCTTCCCTGGTGTCTGCTGGGCTGCGCCTGTCCCACCTCCATTCACCCTGCGCTTTCCCCCATCCCGCCCTTCCCGCTGCACCCTCAACTTCCAGTTGACCTGAGTTCCGAAACCCTTGTTTTCTAAGCCCTCTGCTTCAAATGAAAAAGCAGTGTGTCCTGTGTGTCTGCCCTTCATTAAGGACATGGCTGCCTCCAAGAGGAAGGGATGGTCTGGGGACCAGAGCTCATGGGACATCACTCCTTATCCTGCGGTTTGAATATATCTCTCCTTCCTCAGTTGGCCCATGTTGCATAAGCTTTGCAGGCCTGATTTTCCAGGATCATCTTTTCAATGTGCAGTCGAAAGGAGAAGAGATGGGTGTGAGCTTTCCAAGTTCATCTCTGGATTCTCAGCACTATGCCTGAAACACGCTTATCCGGAGTTGGTTAAATTCATAAAAATAGTATGATGTCTCTGGAAAGGTAGTTTATAAATCACCTTCCCTCCCTCCCCTTTTCTTTTCAAAAGATGAAAATGAGCCTCCAGGAGCTGAACTGGCAAACTGAGCCAGCAAGTCCTGAGTCCTAACCTGAAGTCCCCGTGCTATTTCCATCTTGTCACCCGGTTGGGGGAACCGAAAGCCACTGTCAGAAGAGGGGTGCTGTCACCCTAGCTGTGGAATCAGAAGCCAGAGAGGAAATAATACAGAACAATTCTGGGGAGTAGATGCTAACAAGACAACACTGAAATGCATTGGGGGCGGTAGTCCCTGAAGACAGGAATGAATTGAGGCCCATTATCCCAATTCAAGAAGGAGAGAATGGAAGGGCCATAAAGAATTGGAGCAGTTCACCCAAGGTCAAATCACTGAGAACAAAGGCGAGTTAATCAAATCTTTAATCCAGTTGAAGGGTTTTCAAAGAGTGTTAGGGGACAGGTGGAATGGCCATCTAGAGCCCGGGACCTCCCCAGAGTGACCTGGAGATCAGTGCCCCCAGGCTTAGCCTTTTCTCCCCACTTCACTGTAGAAAAGGATTGCATCTCACACTCCTCTTATGCCCACTGACTGGCACAGTGCTTGGCACATAAACGTAGGTGTGGCCCTCTCTGGCGGAGCGCCGGGCTGCAGGTCACATACCCCTGGGTTCCAATCCCAGGTGGGGAAACAACCAGTATGAGCAACAGAAAAGTGGAGTGCTCCCTCTTCCTCTCTCTTCCAGGCCACCTGCCTACTCACCTTCATTCCCACCTGCACAAATAAATAAATGAAACGAAAGTGTGTAAAAAGTCTGACCTGAGTTCCACGCACTACACCTGTGAGTTATTCTGGCATGTTTTTCTCTCTTCTCCCCCACCAGAGACTGTGTTAGAATCCCCGAAAGAGCTGAGTTTGGAAGGTGCTGAGATTCTACCATGAGAGTCACAGGCACTAGGCATAGTCTAGGATCCCCTTCCTCCTGGCCCCTGGCTTTACCCGCTGCCCTTTGGTCCTCTATGGGCCCTAGATAAAATCTCTACCTTAAATCTTTTTTTCCCAAGCCTGTGGCAACATGCTTCTTCCTCCTGACATCCTATACTCACACTCATCTCCCTTTCCCTTTCCTCTCCTCTCTGTACCCCTGTCATCTCTTCTTTCACTCTCTACTTCATCCTCAGTCCATTCTTGCCCCAGTTAGGACTTTCTTTCCATCAAGGGAGCTGTCGGTTTTGTTCCACGCAGCTATCGGCTCTAAGGAACCTCTGCTTGGCTGGACCCTCCTCCAACCCCTTCCCTGCAGCCGCTGACTCAGGATGGCCTCAGTAAGAAATGTCTGTGTAGACTAAATGTCTTCCAGGAATGCCTGCCTTGCATTGGTCTTCTGGGTTCATATCCGCACTTGACTAGGGCAGCATATCAGCCATCGTGACCACTGGCTCTGCTGCCCAGCGGGGATGCAAGTTTCAAGGGTAGGTTTAGAGATGAAGTCTGTTCTCTTTTAGAGAGAGGTCATACTACTCCATGTCACTGGCAGACTTTGGTTCCAAGACTATGGAACAGTTTGGAAAATCCAGCTGTATGCTGGCAATGAAGTAGAGAGAGAGAGAAGGGAGGAAGACCCAGATCCTGCATCCACTCAGGCTCCCTTTAAGGGTACAGCTCATGGGCGATCTAGAAGAAGAAAGAGCTGAGGCGTCTAGGGACTCCTCAGGGAGAGCGAAGGACAGAGAGGAGGCCCACGGAAAAGGACATGACCTACTAAATAGACAGGCGAAGGGGCCTGCAGCCTGGGCCCCAGGTGAAGAAGCAGGAATTGGGAATATCGCCGGGTCCTGACATGTGGTTGTAATGATCACAGACCCCTTAGGGGCCAAGGGGGCCTCAGAGGTCATCCCCTCCATCCTCCTGCTTCCGGGCAGGGCTGTATCTAAACCAGTCAAGATGTGCAGCCAGTTCTGTTCTGAAAGGTCCTCAGAGAGGGAAGAATGAGCTCCTTTTCACTGAATATTAGGCTCGGGATCTTGGAGTTGACTTTCCCCCATCATTCAGAAAGGTCAGTTGACAAAGGCTGTGTCAGAAGTTGCTTTATGAGGAAGCTGGATGTCTGGACTCCTGGGGTCTTGGTCACTAGTCATTATGGTCCCAAAGTCCTTGCTGCCCAGCTTAATCCCTCTGGTTGCATACTGGACTCTGTGCTTAGCACACTGGTCATGAGCATCATGTAATGTTGGACGTTATTATCACTGCTGCTTGCTTGCAACTTTCACTGGAGATGAGAATCCGTTGTGTGTCCATTTCCTTCCTTAGACTACCCGTTGCTCACAGCGCTGCTGGAAGGGCAGAGAAGGGATTGACCTCCCTCCTATGTCACCTCCACTCCGCCTTCCCATGCATCGCAGATGTTCCCATACCCACATTGGCTGACCCATCTGAGGGACCAGTCATGAGCGTGGTGCTCAACAATGCCTAGGGGCTCCCAATAGGCTCTCCATACAATTTCTTACCCAATCCAGGACGCACTGAGAATGAAAGAGGCTGCTGCTCATTAGGCAGGACAATGGATGCAAACTAAAATTTCCCCAGACCAAGTGAGACACCGATCAATCACACTACTTCTGACTTTGAATCAAGACTCGTGTACTTTGCCTGATCCTGAGCAATGGGTTTTGAGCTTGGGTTTCTTACTGGTGAAAATTACCAAGGTTAAATATCTACTTCCTTGGGCGGGAACCTGAGCCTTTGAAGTACATGTGATCTATTCCAGATGTTGACCAAAAATGAAGATGCTCATATTCCTGATCCAATAGTTTAGGACGGGGTCCTAGGAACCTCCATTTGACAACCACCTGGGAGGATTCTGAGAAGTCCATGGCTAAACCTTTAAGAAGTATTGCCTTTGAGTCATATTCCGGACCATGAGAATAACATCATAAAGCACTTGGCAGAGTGGACCACCATGACCGACTGCTCCGATCGTTGTGTGTTTCCTTTATCTTCCCACCCTCTACCTTTGGGCTCCTTTAGGCTAAGGTTGTGTGTTATTCATCTCTGAAAGTTGAATGTCAATCTGGCACATACTAGGTGCCAAATGATAGGCTTCATGTCAATTCTGGATCCCCATTTCTGGAGTGGAGAGGCAGAATGACTTCCATCGTCACTCAAACAAGGTGCAGAGCTGACACCACAGGCCCCAGCAGTGAGAATCTGGTGACAGGGCGGGGTCCAGACATCTCCACTCCAGCCACCGCCCTGTAGGAAGCCTTGCTTCTGCTGCTCCTACCCCAGCCCACCCTCCAGCTCAAATTGAACTACCTGGGCTTGAGGGGAGCACAAACTTGCTGGGAAATCTGACTGAGCAATCTGAACGTAGTGGGGTTTCATCCTGAAATGACTTTGAGTGAAAACTGAAAGTAAAACTCAAACCACCCACTTCCGTCTGCTTTCTTCCCCTGACAAGTGCTGAGTTCAGCTCTGTTACCCCTCTAAGACACCACTGTTTTTGAGACCCAACCCTGACCCCCCCACCGAATTCTGTGCCTCCACCCCGCTTACCAGCAGCACCCCACCCTGACATTGTCCCAAGTGTATTGCCCCCACCCCTTCCCACACGGAAGTTGCAGGCAGGAGAGACACCCCTTTGGTCCGGATAGACACCCAGCCTTCTAATCAACCCTGACTCCTTGTTATCCTTCGACTTCAGTTACTAAGTAAGAACCAATTCTTTCACTTAAAAAACTCATCAGAAGGTATAATGACCAAAGCTTCTGAGCTGTATCACGCACTGTCCTAACACAGAGTTATACCATTGAAGTCAGAAGTAGAAAGATAACTTTGAAAGGACAAAAGCAAGTCGATTGGTATTACATGTGTGCAAAAGCAATAAGCATTCTCATGGCAAGAACTCAGCACTGAAGAAGTAAGAGACATAGTTCCTACTGTTACATCCTCTGAAAATCACCTTATTTGATAGTCCCATGTTTTGAATGACATATTTCGGTCTGTGTGGGAAGATCACTGTGAGTGCATGCTGTTGCCAAAGGTCTGAAAGGGTAAGGAAACTTGGCCAAGGTCACCCAGCCAGCAAGTGGCAGAGCCATTCTTTGGTCCTATGAAAAGAGAGTGAAAGGGGGAGAGGAGAGAAGAAGAGCAGGAGAGGGGAGGGAACAAACGGGAGGGGAGGGAAAGAAGTAAGGGAATCTGCTGGGTCCAGCCCATTAGGACTGACATTAAATGCCCAGCCCATGTGATGCTTCTTTAGGTGACAGGAATGGTCCTCAGCAAATGCCTTGACTCCCCAGTAGCCTGGCCTGAAGATACGAATTAAAGGTGGCATGTAATTTAGGGATCACTGAGTCACACCTCTTAAGTATATATATGTATGGAACCTGAGTCCTGGGGGGGGGGCAGTGTGAACAGAGCCATGGTTCCTCTCATGGGGCACTGGCAGGCTCCTCAGGGTATGTGAGTCAGTTCAGCTAAAGGGCCAGCTTCCTGGCCCTCACCGTCCATGGCTCTCATTCCCATCTGGATCTTCCTGTCATCTCTTTTCAGGACTGCTCTTCTCCCACTCCACAGAGGAAAGGTGTACCTCTCACCCATCCTGAATCTTCCTATATCCCAGGGATAAACACCCTGGGCCACAGAAGAAGGAACTAAAAAAATCCTTGCCATCTGCAGAGGTATCTACTCAAGTCTCTTGTCTACTACTGTATTTATTTTATTGTGTTTTCTATTTATTTTTAAAGGAAAGGTGCAGGCAGGAATGAAGGTGAGTAGGCAGGCAGGAAGAGAGAGGAGGAAGAAACATCTTCATTTCTTTTATTTAGTTGCTCCTCTTGCCTGCCACCCCCAGCCCCCAGTCCCAGGTCTTGAACTAAATACCTTGGGATGCGTGTGAACTATGCCCGTTGGTGTATTAGATTGCCAGGGCCTGCCCATATTTATTTTAAGATCAGAGTTCCACATTAGAAGTGGTGGTATTTTGGTCTGTCATGGAACAAATTAAATTTAGATTTATTACAGAACAGAAATAACAACAGTTTTTATTTAGCATCTATTATTTAGCATTTATTTAGCATTACCTCTTCTTTCCTCTCATAATTGTTGAACAGTAAAATAAAGCCTTGCCCTGAGGAGAAGTCTGTGAGAACAAAGCTGGGCGGTAGCAGGGGGCCATCAATATGAACGATTAAAAAGATTGTTTGAAAGTCAGAATCGAGGAAAGAGGATTATCCCAGGGCCGGTACTGACACCTACATGTCCATCTGGTTCACCTTCCATCGTTTCTCCATGACTTCAGCTTCCTGGTTCACTGTCGTCCTGTCCCGTCATTACTCCTGTCTCTTTAGATGTGGAGATTGCAATATACAGTGAACATGGTTCCTTGCACACCTCTTTTCCAATGATCTTGTCCTTATCTGACCCCAGCCCCCTACTTCCATGCTGGTACACTAGAGTTTGCTATTACTAATCATGACAATCCCCACCATAAGTTCAATTTCTTGCATTACACTGTAATTCTACCACATCTTTGCAGCTTACTTCCTTTGGAGTCTCAATTCCAGAAATCCTGGACCTCACTAGACACTAGACACCCCCAGCCCCTCCATTCACGGGCCTCATCCCCTCTTCTCTTCTTATCTGTCATAAATTCCACAGTTCATGGCCAATCATTGTGATCATCCCATCTCCCTCCTCTTACCCCTCTCTTGCTTTGTCCCAGCAAGATAGGAACCGAGAAGCATGAGAAGCTGACTGAAGTATCAAGAGGCCACCCAGGAGGGTGTATGGAATGTGTAAGCACACCCCGGTGCTTCTCAGTGCTTCTCAGAGACACTGGCGTTCCCACAGCTGCCAGGGAATAGGAGACTCCAGCCTGTGTTACTGGAACAAAAGCAGAGTGCATTCCTTGAAGGCTGAAGAATGTGGGGAGCCTTGGCTTATGTGAGGATTTGTGAGGAAGATGAAAATCCCCCAAAGAAGCCCAGCAACTGTGTGGAGAGGTACCTGTGGGTCACAGTTCTTTGCAGATCAGGCCTCCTGGGAATCGACTCATGGCTCCATCATGGCTGAAGTCACCACTGACAGCTGCCCACTTCTCACTTCTTGTACTTGACACTTGGCAAGAGAAAGTACCCAATCAGGTCAGAGTGTCATACAGAAGATTCCCATGGGACAGAGTCCTTTACCGAGATACCTCAAAGACGCCAGATCTCTGACTTGGGCACCAATCCATTGGCCAGACTTCTGTTACCAGGAGAGGCAAACTAACATCACTGCCGGAGGAAGGAGCTTTCTGAGAAGAGTGTGTAAGGGCCATTGGCGCATGTAGATCACATTGGTTCACAGTCAGTTCCGAGAACCCACTTCTTCTTTTCACCTTTTGCCAACGCAGGGACCCAATCATCCATCTTCAAAGGGTTTTCGCCAGCAGTCCCCAGACTGCCAGAAACTGACTCACCATGTCTTGGTCAGGCTCAAAAAAGGGTCCAATTCTATTACTAACCCCGCTGCTATTGAATTACAAAGTCTGTGAGGAGACATCAGTGGGAAACTTGATGCTCTGTTTCTAACTTTGGACTTTACTCGAAAGCACAGTAAAGCTTTAGAGCAAATAGATGTGGATTCAAGTCCGTTTTCTCTCATTAGCTGTGAGACCCAAGGAAGTTGACTTTAGTTCTCTGACCCTCAGTTGTCTCATCTGTACAATGGAAATAAAGTGTTGACCTGTCTGAATCTTAGTGAGGTTTGTTGCCTGACTAATTAGTACCAGCACATATTTCTCCCTCCTGGCCTTCTTGAGCCCATGCAGAGACACAAATGTGTTCTCCTAAAACATCTGCAGCTTAAGATCAGGAGCACCCCTGTCGTCACTTCTTAAGACACAAATTCAAGTCTCAGTGGTGTGTGACCTTGATAATAATCTGTAGCACCTCTCAATACCTGTAGCATTAGGGGCCAAGTGTTTTGATGACCTTTTATAACCTGTGACCTAGCATCCTAGGATTCAAATCCAACACTCTTGTTTTATTATTTTTTAAAGGAAAAGTGTTGGTCAGATTAAAGACAAGTAGGCAGGCAGAAGGAGAGAGGAGGAAGCAGCACTTTGTTTTTATTTTTATTTAGTTGTATATCTTGGTTGCTCTCTCTGGTCCTGGGGTGGTCATAGAGGTCCTTGGGATGTATGTGACCTGCGCTTTGGCTGGAGGCAGTTGACTAAACTACTACTCCACTAGTGTGCACCAGCACACTTCCTTTAAAGTTGAGAAAGCTACTTATGTAGCTCCCAGGATTGGTTCTGCACAGAGTGGAAATAGGCCTTAGGAGTGGCTGCAGGAAGGAAATGCAAACAACAATAGTGCATCTGAAGAAAGGGAAGAGCTTTCTGAGCTGTTTTCAAGAGAGGAAGTCGCACAAATTGCCTGGGTGGGTGTAGGACATCCTATCTCTCTTAATTGGTTGACCCACAAACCAATCCTGATTGACCTTTACTCAAGGGAAACATGAGCCCAAGAGGTCATCAGAAGGTGGTGAGACCCCAGTGTTAGATTCTGCGCCACATCTCAAGGTGATCACGACCTTCAGCAAGTTTCCAGCCCCACCCTGTCCAACCCCTGGCTGTTGTGAAATCCCTTATAAATGTCTTTTCCCTGGATAGAGGTTAACTATTCCTTGCTGAGTTTCTTTTCCCAACTTAATTCTGTGCTGCTTCACACTCCTGAAACCCCATAAGGGTTATGAGCAATTCCTTACTATGTAGTGAAGCCTCACAACGTGCCAGGCGCTGTCCTCAGCTCTGTACATATCGCCTGTTCATTTGCTTCTCACCTCTCACCTTCTGGGCCATTGTCTTCAGTTTCTAGATGAGGAACTAAAACTAAGGGTAGGTCCCTTGATGACAGACTAATAGTTACTAAGTGGCTGAGGCAGAATGTTTTTGTAAGTTTATTTCAAAATTCATGTTACAAAAGTTATTCAATGAGAAAGCTCATGTCCCATCCCTGTCCCCAGCACAGTGCCTCAATACTACCAGGATGAATCAGTTCCTATACGTCACTCGGGAGACTGGCTTGGCATTTGCATTTAAGATCTGAAGATATTCTTTTATACATGCCTTCCAATCCCAAATGATATTGGATGAGGGTTCTGCACTTTGCTTTTCTGCTTAATAAATAATTTGAAGGCAATTTATCAGGATTTTGCAACTGTTGTGAGGAATTTGTAAAGTCCTGAGCTGTTACCAGAGCTGGTCCTTAAATGATACCTCTGGTCAGAGTGGGGGTGGGAGGGCAGGGGGGCATGAGGGCTGGAACCAACGTAGACATCGTGCAGTCAGTCCTCCATCTGCAGGTGAAGAAGCTCAAACACAGTTCGGGTCATCTGCTTGGACCACCACTGATGCCCATAGCCCGGGAACTTTCAAGAGCAGGATTCATAAGTGTCTAGGTCTTTATAGTCAGACCCAGGTGCCTCAGACCAGTGTCCTGGGTCATAGTCATTGGGCAAACCCCTGGTTTAGATTTCTTGTAACCGGAGAGAAATCTGGGGTCATACCCTTGGTCCTACTCAGAGGTGCAATGTTGATGTTCAAAACACTCTTCCCCTGAGCGTCTTTTCTGGATTCTTACCTGGCTTTGTCTCTATGTAGGTAAAGGGACCATAATACCAATTTCCAGAGACCAGTGGGCATCTCAGAATGGTATAAGGGACAAAACCTTTCCCCCTCTACCCTTCTAAGATATTGTCAGAGATACCTCCTATAGTAAACAGTGGATTAATAGAAACAAAACAAATTCAATTTGGTATGCAGAGACCTCAGAGACATGTGATCCAAAGACAAAACAGACTTATACGCAAACCTGAGTTAAGGAGAAGGTGTGGGTCCTGGGACTCAAATGGGAGAAAGTCAATGCACAGGAAGACGGGACAAGCAAATGCTTGGCAAGCCAATGTTTATCATATCTGGCAGAGACAGCGGGACCCAGGAATTGAATAGATAGATCTTGCTAAGTCTCTGGTGGCAGCTGTCTTCCTGCAGCAGCAATTCTAAATTCTTTTTAGATAGTTAAGGGGGAAGGAGATTTTTTTTCTTGAATCTGCTGCATCTCGATTGACTTCATCTCACAAATATCCATAGGCCACAGTGGCACAGGTTAGGGAGGCTCGCTCTGAGTTCCTTCAGCTGCTGGATGATTATGGGGCTCTGTGGGAGAACTAGGGGCCACCCCACCCTCAGGCCTTCATTCTTTGTAAACAGGACGAAGTTCTGCTGGAAGGGAACTTCCACAGCATGCATTTCAAGCAAGGTTTAAAGTAACTTTTCTTCCTGGGGCAGCGAGAGCTGTAGGGGCATGGCATGACATCAAGTTTTCAAGAAGCTAAAGGGTTGAAGCGTAGGATTTCCTCTTGGAATCCTTGAAGGAATCTAGAATCTGAGGAATAGACTAGCTACCATTCTCCCATCGTGGTTTAGGCACCGTCATACTTGGAGATCAGCCATGGCCTAAAATTCAGTGATTTCCTGACATTTGTGTTTGACAGATCAGCAAAACGTTGCAAAAAAAGCATTCTGATGACCTATTTGACAAATCAGAATAAAGGTACAGAAGTATCATTTGCTATCGCTCTTGTTTTATTTTAAAAAGATATTTAAGTAACAAAAAATAAGGTCATCTCAGAATAATCACTCTTCAAGGAATATTTTCAATCACACATAGTCTTCATTTTTTTCTCAGACCAGCAAAAATTCTTCAAGGCTCTTGAGAGGACCCTCTTATGTTCTCGTTTAGGAGTTTCTGTGCCTGATGAGGTTGAATGTGTACTCTCAGCCAGAGGTATTCACTGCTAGTTTCCTTTGATTATCCTCCACTGCTTGTCTCCACTGCTCCCTCTTTCTTCCCTTCCACCTCTTTCTTTGCAAATATCTATTGTGCATGCACTGTGTTCTGCTTACCTCTCTACCGTCTTTTCTCTGCAGCACATGTCTACCAAACCAAAGCCCAGGATGGAGAAACTGGGAGTGTGGTGATAAAGAGAAAGTTGTGTTAGCTCATCAGCAATCATTCCCAGCCAGGAAATTTGGAGTGATGAGAGTAGACTGGTGTCCCTCAGCAAGAAAGGGAAAAGCCCTCAGTTTGACTTCTGAGGCCAGCGCCCTCTCAACGCTATTTTAAGAAAAGTTTAGATGTGAGCTTGCACCTGGCGTTTGGTACCTAGAATACTCATCCCGGGAAGCAGGTTGCACTTCCTCCTGTGCCCACCTGGCTGGGAGTTCCCGTCCATCTGCGCAGGCAGCTGGCTCTCTCTGAGTGTTGGGTGACTTTCAACATCCCCTTGGACAGAGGAGACCTCACAGGGTGGAGCCACTGCCCCCACTGCCCGGCTTTTCCCCCAGACATTAATCACTGCTTCGGGTAGCACCCTCTCACCCACTGCACACATCTGAACTCTGCCCAGCCCTCTTGTTTTCAGCCTGTTGTTTTAGGGTCTGATTTTTACGACTGCAAGATTTTTCAGGAGTGCCTATTTTAAATTATGGTACCCCAAAGCTTCACTAAACAAGTACTACGTAAAAGAGGATCAAAAAGAAGCAAGAAAAATACAATACTAGAAAGAGTTGAAAACATTGCAGATATTTGTTCAACTACACACATTATTTTAAATTTGGCAGATCTAAACATACCGATTAAAGGACATTGCTAAGTGGGTTACAAAACACTCAAGTATATGTCATCTACAATAAGTGCAATTTAAATATAAAGACTGGTGTGAGAAAAAATAAACAAAACGAATACTACTTATCTTTACCTAAGCTGTAGGATAATCATACTGATAAGTTACTAGTGCACAGTTGCAATAAAAAAAAAAAAAGAAAAATGTAGAGCTATGTGGAAAAATCACCATTGCAAAGTAAGTGAAAAAAGCAAGTTTCAGAACCACATATACAGTGTGATATTATTCATGGCAGGGGGTGGGGCAGAATGAACTTTTGAAACAGCACCTTCGATTCCTATGGGTACAGGCATTCTATATGCCAGTAAACTGGCAACCACTTAGTCACTCAGTGGGAGAGGGGAGGAGGCACCGAGAGCTTGCTCTGACATCTAGCCAGTGGGGCTCTGCTCCTGCCCAGCCGTCCTTTGGTTTGACTTCCCTCCCCTCTAGACCACACCAGCCCTGGAAAGCCCAACGTTCTCTTCCCTGAGGGTCCAGGGTCCATTTCCAGATCCGTGTGGGCCCCTGTGCTGGCTCCATTCTGCAGCCCGCAGGGAGCCCAAGCGCGAACAGAAGGGTGAGGCTGAGGCAGTCACTGGCACCCCTGCCTGCACACAAATGTGGGAGGCAGGCCTGGCGCAGGTAAGGGTGAGTTCTGTCAGGTTTTGCAGGAGTTTATCAGTGAAGCTCACATTTCACAGGAAGGCTTATTTCTTCGTTGTTTATGTACCTAACAGACTTAATAGTTCATTAAAACATGATAAAAAATAGTTTAAATATCCCTAATTTTTCCCAAGATGGGAACTAGCAGTCTGCAATGATCAATCGATGTTGAAGGGAAAGAAGGGAAATGAAGACCGAGCACAAAAAGCTCTGCTGACGCTCAGTGACAGGTGCCAATGACTTCCTACTTTTAAAGAGAAAGCATATTTCTGGCTGTAAAGGGCCCTGGGGGTGAGGGTGGAATTCCCCAGAAGCAAAGATCACTGCACTAAGTGGACTTTCCAGCCTGCCCCACCGACTGGCCGAGACAAGTGTCTAGAAAGCACCCTGAACAGCTCTGGAGAGCAGCGTGTCAGGGAAGACGGTCAAAATGCCTGTCAGCAGGACCACAGACCAGGGGATTTCCTGTGTGTGGAGTCCTGGGCCAGGCCGCCGGGCTATTCTGAGGTGTCCCCTGCTCCCCCACACTCCATTCCAAGAAGCCTGCCTTGGATTATCAGAACATCACTGTCTCTTCCTCAAGTGCATTCAACAAAATCTGGTGGGGTGGGTGGGGACCACCTAGTAATGAGATGAAAGAGCCCAGAACCAGGAGCCAGGCCATCTAGGGGTGTGCGCGTGCGTGTGTGTGTGCATGGCTGTGGGTGTGTGCACAAAACTGGAAATGTTCATCTCAGGGCAACTTCAAACGGCTGCTAAGGAAATTAAACAAGACCATGAATGAGAAAGCAATTCACACACCATGAAGTGCCATGAAAATATAAGGGCTCAGGCTCAGTGGTTAAATCCATCAGGTATAGCCCACATGTGTCCCAAGGACATGGGTTTGTGACCTGGGACTAGGGGAACAAGCAAGATGAACAATAACTTAGAAATGCTTCCAAAAAAAAAAAAAAAAGAAAGAAAGAAAGAAAGGAAAGAAAATAGAAGGGTTCATTCCAGTGACTCAGTTCCTTCCAAATGCGACTCAGATGTCACTTGAACGCTCAGCCCTAACGTCACCTGGACTTGGGGCATTTTTGAAAATTAAGTGGAGATGATGAATGTTGGCTCAAGTTGCTGGAGACTGCCTGGGTGACGTGAAAGCCTCTCCTGTGGTTCTGGCATTGAGTCTCCAGGATGTGCTCGGTGGGGTTGATAGGGGCTCAAGGGCTGAATAGGGCAGTGCCAGCTGCATGCACATCTGAAAATCCGAAACATCTCACCAAATCATACCTTCTGGCAAGAAAAGCAGCCAAGTAAAAGTAGAAGGACGTTTGCAAAGGAGACATGGTGGAGGGAGCAGGAATGGGGAGCCAGCCACTCCTGAGCTCAAATTCTGGCTCTTCCACGTACCCTTAACCTCTCTGCGCCTCTGCTGCCTTGGTGTAGGAGAGGGAAATATAAACTGGCTCCTAGAATTGAAGCTTCTGACCCATAGCAGGTACCAAATAAACAGGTTTTCTTCACAAAACTCCCAGGTTTTCTCTGCACATCACAGTTTCTAAATCGTAGATTCTTCCCCGGGGACCTCCATCCAACTGATGGGGGTTTGGAGAAGAGCCCCAGATGCCACATGTCAAAAGCCCCTGAGCCCAAAAACCTGAAAAGAAATCTCAGAAAGCCCACAACCAAAGAGCCTCAGAGTTCTACCCCTCAGCTGGGTTTATAGCGCCCTCTCCTCCGTCCACCACAGCTTCCCTGTCAAGGTCAGAGCATCTTGGGGGACCAGAGGAAGGGGACAATGCCATCTTCGCTCTGGCCCCCAATGAGACGTTGGCATCTCCGGCTGCCCTTTCACGTTCCAGGGACTCCCCGGTCCTCTTTACGGAGCATCTTCCTTGCATGTCCTTGATGCCCAAGGGTAAAGGGAGCAGTATGTGCGGCTGACGCTCATCACTAAGCAACATGTGTGAAAGGCGTTGCTGGAGGGACTTGACATTGAGAGTGAAGTCATGAATCAGAGAGGGATGGTGTCACACACCTGGGATGGAATACGTGGAAGTCAACATACAGGGGCGCAGGTGCATCTCTACGCACATGCGCACACATGCCTGCATGTGCATGCCGCGGTCACCCGCCGCATCTGTGGCCTCTGGATACATCGCAAAGGAAGAACAGAATGAATGAACAATTGTTATAAGCCGCACACTGGAGTCTCCCAAATGGAGCTGGGAAAGATAGTTTATTCGGATGCATTTCACGCTGAGTTCAAAACAGGCAAAACGAACCTCGGTATAGTTGCCATGAACACCTCCTCAGCGACTAGATGGGTCACGAGGGCAGCATTAGAAGGTCCGGGCGATATTCTCTCTTGATCTGGAGGGGTGTGCTTTGTAGAATTAAATGCATTTATAAGCTGTGCACTCACACACTTTTTACATTGTGACATTCTGGAAATGGCAAAGATATGGAGACAGTGGAGAAATCAATAGCTGCCAGAGATTAGGGAGAGGAGGGAGGCAGGGATGGACAGATGAGGCATAGGGATTGTGAAACCATTTTGCATGATATTATGATGGTGGACACAGGTCATTATACATTTGTCAACACCCTTAGAACAAACAACAGGAAGAGTGAATCTTTATGCAAACTCTGAAGTTTAGTTAATAACAACTTATCAATATGGACTCATCAATGATAAGAAATGCACCTACCACACTAAAGCAAGATGTTAATAACTGGAAATTGGAGGCTGGTGTGAGGGCCACGTGGGAAATTTCTGTGCTTTCCACTCGATTTTCCTATAAACCTAAAATGGCTCAAAAAAACAAAGTCTGTTAATTGAAAAAAAAAAAAAAAAAAAGAAAGAAAGAGTTGTATAACCTTGGGCAGTTGCTTAACTACTCTAGAACTGTGAGTCCAAGTGGGGCAGGCGGAGCTCTCTGGGCCTTCATTGTAAAGGCAAATTAAACTTAGCACCCTGGCCACCCCGACCCTAGATACAGTGAAAGCACTCACTTTACACTGTTTGGATTTTGCTGTGGTCCCAGCACTCTAATGGGCATTAGTGAGGGAAAGCCTAGGACACGCAACTCCGATGGCTAGAGATACACACATCGCCGTCCCTTCATGTCTGAGACAAGAGCCTGACACAAGTGCTAATCTCAGCCCATGCATCATCAGGGAGCTTTGGTGAAGAAGAACAGCTCAGAGAGGAGAAGACCCCCGTACCTAGTCCAGAAAGCAAGCAGGAGCACTTTCTCAGCACTCTGGAGTGGAGGGGAAGGAGGAAAAAATTGTGCACAAAGCCTGTTCCAGTGTCATTATTCATAGGGCCAATGAGGTCTCTTGAGACCGGTGTACCCACACCCACCCAGGCATCTTGCCTAGAGAGCTGAAAGCTGCTGAGCCAATCACAGGCCACAGAAACTGGTGTCCATTCTCATTCACCATCTCTGACCTTAGTTTGGCCCTCAGTGGCTGTTCAAAAACTATTTTTCATTTCTATTTTTCTTTACATCTTTCTTCATAACGATTTTTCCAAACTTTGACTAAGCCTCCTCCTACCCTCCTCCTCTCACTACCTTCCAGTACAATCTCACTGGATGGTCATTTTCCCACTGCAACCTCCCCACCTCCTTCTTCCTTCCATCCCATCATATTGGAAGCTTGGAGGCAGTAACTCTGCTTCTGTCTCACACAGCAACTCTGTTCCTGACCTGCTTCCAAATCTTCCATCATAGCAGATACCTCCCTTGTCTTAAAATACCCTCCTCTCTTGGCAACGGGAAAGAGGATCCCTCTCCTTCCCATCTCTGTTAGCCCTCTTCTCCCCTCTTGCTGGTGCGAACACAAAATGGTATAATCACTTTAGAAGACAGTATCTTACAAAAGTAAGTTCTTGACATGCCCTGGTGGCCTGGAGGGTTAAACCAGGCACAGTCCACATACATCCCAAGGTCCCCAGTTCAAGACCCGGGGCCAGAGAAATAGCAAATGATGAACAGTTGAATAAAATGCATAGTGTGCTTCTTCCTCCTTTTTCCTCCTGCCTGCCTGCCTATCTGCCTTCATTCCTGCTTCTACCTTTCCTTTAAAAAAACAAGAATACAAACAACAGCAAAACCCACTAAATTTTTGTGGTTTATGATACAGCAAACATACTCCTTGGTTTTAACCCTAAAAAGCTGAAAAATTATGTCCACACAAAAATCTGCACACAAATGTTTGTAACAGCTTTATTCATAATTGCCAAAACTTGGAAGCCAACAAGATGTCCTTCAATGTATACAAATGTGAAATGATATACCCAGATGACAGGATATTATTCAGGGTTAAAAAGAGTTATTAAGCCACAAAAAGACAAGGAGAAAGCTTAAATGTATATTATTAAGTGAAAGAAGCCGATCTGAAAAGGCTGCATATTCTGATTCCAATTATATGACATTCTGGAAAAGACACCACTATGGAGACAGTTAAATGTCCCCTGGCCTCTCTCCTTCTCCCCTGCCACTTCTCTGGCTCCACTCCAGCCTAGGTGACGTCAGCACCTACCCTGGCTTCCCAAATCTACATCTCTACAGAATCAAATAAGACTCTCCAAGTCCTCTTGGACACCCTTCATCAACGTCCCACAGGAACCTCTTGAGGTGCCTTTCCTAGTGCCTTTATGAGAACCTACTCCCGTGGGAGGGGTACATCTAGGTCAGTTTGTTAGTACTGAAGATGCTGACCCTTTCCTAAATCCCTTTCTACCTCTGCCCTCAGTTCAGTAATGAGAATATCAGTATCACAGCAGACATGGAAATCTGACTTAAAGACATAGAGACTGAAATCAGATGGTGAGAGACAATTGTCCTTAGCATAGCTGCTGGCATGACCTGAGCATGCTGTGATAGCAAACCATTGCTGAGTCATCTTCTGTCCCCTCTAGCACCAGTTTCCTTCTCTCATTGCATAAGCCGGAAGCTTAGGAGTAGTGTTGTTCCTTCTTTCCTGCTCACTCTGCATAGCCAATCCATCAAACAACCCAGCTTGTCTGATACATGCCATACTCCCAGCCACTCCCCACCTGAAGCCAGTTTTCCTTCTATAACAGAAATCTCATCCCACCATTCTCTTCAAGTGCAAAGCCTAGGTCCTGACCCACAGGACCCTTTTATGATCAGCCCCGAAGCTGCTCGACTCCATTCTTGCCACTTCACTCCTCAGAGATGCGTTTTCCCAAGTTGTTTTCTTTCATCCACAGATTGTTGCATGTGCTTTTTTTCTTTCTCTTGTCTGGAAAATTCATCCTCCACTTTTGTGTGTTTAATTTCTTTTTTGTTTTCCTAGTCCTGGATCTCAAATCCAGGTCCACGTTTTCATAGTCTGTGCTGTAACTACTTGGGCTCCAGGGGTTGAAAAGAAGGATTGTCTGTACAATTCTTGATGATCCTTCAGTTATTATGTCTTTACTCATCACTCCCTGGGGAACTTTTCCCCAATGTTGTCCCTTCTAAGGACCCACATTCACTCACATTCATTCCCTCTATGATATGAAACCCCTTACTTGGCTAGAGTCTCTCCCAATGCGTTTGACTCCAACCTAGACTGGAAGGCACCTGAGAGAAATCCACCAATGTTTCACAGCTCTACATGAAGACCTGGCACGTAAAAGTTATTGGAAGAGTTCATGAATCTGATAGGGCTTTATACGCATCTATCACTTCATGCCCTGAAGAGTCAAAAACTAAAAATCATGTCCCTGCATTAAAGAGCTTGGAGACAGGTATCCCCTGATGGAGTAGTGGTTAGATCAATTGCTTCAAAGACATCCAAGTCACATCTCACTGGGTTCGAGTCCCAGGTCCAGGCAGAAATAATCAGTGTGAACTACTAAATAAAAATGAAATAAAGATGCTTCTTCCTCCTCTCTCTTGCTGCCTGTCTGCCTACTCACCTTCATTCCTGCCTACTCCTTTCCTTAAAAATAAAAAGTGAGTGTGGGGGGGAATGCAGGTGTAGACCAGCAATTGAATAGTGAGTGCTATGTAAAAGTATGCTGTGAATGGGGAAGTAGAACGGACACAGAGAGAGATGGTCAATTCTCAAGTGATGCTTGAGAAACTCTATTTTCTTTGCTATTTAACTTTTCATGTTGAAGTGATTTCAGACTTTAAAAAGTTGCAAAAGTAGTGCAGAGCTTCCTTCTACCCAACCTTGTGTTCTTAGTTATTAACTAAAATAATCACAGCACAATCATCACAGCCAGGAAATGCACATTGATCTGCCAGTGTTTTCTAATTATAGACCTTATTCAAACTTTGCCAGTCGGTTTTACTGATGCCTTTCCTCAAAGTTCAGAACCCAGTTCTGGGTTCCACTTTGCATTTTGGTGTCAGGTCCCCTTAATCTCTTTTAACCCGACACTATTCCTTAGTTTTGTCCATGACCTTGACACTTGGGGCAAGTATTGGCTGGTTACATTGTAGAATGTCCTTCTCTTTGAATTTGTCTGATGTGTCCTCAGGATTTAATGGCGGTTATAGGTTTTGCGCACAATGCTTTATTCCTCCTAGTGCATCATGTACGGAGCTCCATACATGGAGCTCCATACTTTGGTGTCCATACTTCTCATTGCTGGTGTGAGGCAACCTTGAGACTCTTCGAATATTGTTTCTCATTTTATTTTCACCTTCTACTTTTAGCGTGTATTGATGATTCATGCCTGCCTCAGGGATGAATGCAAGGCTGACAATTTTTGGTTTTATCATTCCTTCCAAATGTATTCATTGGAATTCTGCTGTGATAAAGAGCTGTTCTCTTTTCTAAATGTCTAAATTTATTGGGGTATTTAAGTATAGCAGTATGGACTAGAGCATCTATCTTATTCTAGTCTACTGGTTAAAATCTATCCATAGCACTATTTTTTGTGTTACTCATGCTGTCTCAGCTTTCATCATTGGGACTGAGCTAGTTCTTTGCTAAAGAGAATGAATCTTATTAGTAAAATACTTAACAAAGTCCATCAAAAGGCACGCTATCAAAAAACAAATAAAGCAACCAACTTTAAACCACCATTATGTAATTTTCTACTATTTTTGATCTGTTAGGAGAAGTGATTCTTGACAGCTGAGTAGGTGCTTCCCAGGCAGACGAGAGTGAGCATCATGGCAGGGAAACAACTGCGGCGAAGCTGCCCATGTGTGACGCCACCCTGCCACAGATGGCAAAGTGCTCAGGAGGGTGAAAGCAAAGGGCTTTGCTTCTGAGAGAGAGTCAGACAAGATGTCAGTCTGGAGACTGGTACAGAGAGACCAGACACCCCACTCAGGGCTAGTGTTTACCCAGAGTTGAGGAGCAGCCGCCGAAGGGTCTCACGTGGAGGATAACGTGCTGAATGTTGCGATTTGACAAATTCCCTCTGGCCCCATGGGAGGGAGGGAAGGAGGGAGGGAGGAGGAGAGCAAGACTGTAAGCAATACAGGCAGCTGGGAGATGTGTACAAGAGTCTAGATCTGAGAGGAGGGTGGTTTGGTCCAAGGAGGGAGCTGTGGGATGAGGAGGAGGTGGGTCTGAGAAATGCTAGGGAGGTAAACTCTACAGAGTTTAATGATTACCTGTGGAGGAGAGAAAGGGGAAAAGAAGAGTCTAGTGTCTTTGATGAACAGGAGGGAAAGATGAGCTCAGTTAAGCTTTTTCCTTTTCTCTGGACCTTGTGCTCCACCCGCTTTCCACCAGGCAGTTCTTGTTCATCTTCATGCGTCCAGTTGCATTTGAGGGGACATTCAGATGCAGATGTCCAACAGAAAGTTAAGGATGTTGGGAATCTGAGTCTGGCCCTCACAAGATAGTCTGGATGGAAGATGCAGGTACTGGGGTCAAGAAAAAGGACAAATGACCCAGGAAGAGAAGGGTGTAGAACACCGGAGGCCCAAAGCACAGCACTGGGAACGGCCAGCTTCCCCATGGGGAGAGGTGGGAGAAAAAGGAGTCAGAACTGGAAAAGAAAAACTGAATGGGTTTTCCAAAAGCCAAGGAAAGTTGGTAGCCTCAGAAAAGTCAAACGGGAGGAAGACTGAGTCTACGCGCTTGGCCACGAAGAGGTCGTTGGGGACCTCATCTAGAGCAGGATTCTCATTCAGAAGACCTGTGGAGTCTGGTTGCAGTGGACTGGGCAGTGCTGGAAGGGGACCTTGGCGGTGATGAGCAGATGCCACCTGGAAAGCACAGTGTGGAGAGCTGCGGCCAGCCCTAGGTGAAGAGGAGCCATCTTGTCTCATCTGGCCCTCACATGCACAAAACCAAACTCATGCTTTTGTGGGTTTTGATCCCTTTCCTCCCCTTCACAAAGTAGAGAGATCATCCAGTTCCGCTCTTCCAGAATTCCTCCTCATTCTTCAAACAGCTAGTTGTTTATAATGAAACCCAGGGAATTTTCTTCAACCCAAGCCCCTCTCTCGGCCCCACATTTTATCCCTTGAGAAGTTCTGTGGGTTTTACTGCCTAGGTATCTCTCATGTCTATTCTCTCTTGCCATCTCCACTGCCATCTTCCATTCCAAGTTACCTTCATTTCCCCTGGACCAAAGAAATGCCCTCTAAATTGGGCTTTCCACATCCACGTTGCACTCAGAAAGAGCAGTTGTTTTTTAAACCTCATCACCTCAGCACATCCTTCTTAAAGACAGGCTGGTGCTTTCCCATTACTCCTGGCTGCAAGCCAAAGGCCATCAGAGCTCAGGAAGCCCAGCCCATTGCAGCCCCTGCCTGACTTTCCAGCTTCCTCTCACCCACTTTCTCCCTTCCTCCCTGTGCTCCTGACCTCCAGTGCCTGAGGGCATTGTCCACACACCTTGGGGCTCTCATTCATGCTGCTCCTCCAACCTACCAAATGTTTCCCCTTTCATTTATCCCCCACCCCACTCTAGCCCCCCAAAGCGGCCAATTCCCGCTCATCCTTCAGGACTTAACTAACATTTTACTCCACAGCTAAGTCTTCCCTGACTCTCCAAAGGAGCTCTGGTATCACTGTGAAGTTTTCCGTGTGCCTGCTGTTTCCCCCAGTATCAGTGTGACCCAGGGACTACAAGGGCCAGGAACGGACCCTCTGCTCCAGTGCCCCACCAGCTCCGCAACACAGTAGGGGCTCATAAGCAGTTTCCAAGGAATGATGTTGGACAATAGACACTCAATATCTGTAAGACAGTTTTACCTGTTTACCTAGTCCAGTTTTTAAAGCTTTTTGTTTGCAAGTCATTTCAACACGTATAGAAAATGTATCGATATTTGCAAAAATAAAGAGGAGGGAAGAATATGCACCCCCATGTTCACTGCAGCATTATTAATCATAACAAAGACATGGAAGTAAGCTAAGCGACCACCAGTAGGCGAATGGATAAGGAAAATGTTACACACACACACACACACACACACACACACACACACACACACAGGAATACATTGTGTCCACATGAATGAAACTTAAGGGCATTATACAAAGTGAAATAAGGCAGACACAGAAAGGACAAATACTGTAAGCTCTCACTTATATGTGGACTCTAAAACAAAAATCAACCCAACTCATCAAGATGGAGGGATGCAGAGTAGGGGGCAGTGGGCAGGGGGGTGATGAGCAAAATCCATAAAAGGTCTTCAAAAGGTTCAGTTTCCCACTGAAAATGAAATACGTCCTGAGGATATTGTGTGCCATGTGAGGTTATAGTTACCAATAGTCTATTATATATTTGCAAGGTGCTAACGAAGTTGGTCTTCAAAGTTCTTATCATCAGAAAAAAGAAAAAAATGTGTAGTGTGTATGGTGATGGATATTAACTAGGCTTATTGTGGTGAGCGTTTCACAATGTCTATAAATATTGTATCATTGTGTTGTACTCCTGAAACTAATATAATGTAGATCGATTGTATCTTTTTTTTCTCTTTCTAAGGAAAGGGATAGGCAGGAGTGAAGGTGAGCAGGCAGGTAGGAAGGAAAAAGAGGAAGAAGCATCTTCACTTACTTCTATTCAGTTGTTCATCTTGGTTGTTTCTCCCATCCCTGAGATACAAATCTGGGTCCTTGGGATGAGTGTGGACTAAACCCAGCCAGAGGTGGTGAACTTAACCACTATTCCAGTAGGGTGTGCAAATGATAAATTAATGTTTAAGAAAATTTGCAAGAACATACACATATTCTTTATCCAGATTAACAATTAATATTTACCCCACTTGCTTTATAATTTTCCCTCTAAGAAGTTATATATACAGTTTATATGTAATTTTTTTCTGAACTAGTTGAGGATGGGTTGTATATCTTATAATCCTTTACCCCCAAATCCTTCATCTTATATCATCTAAAACTAGGAATATTATCTTACATAAGCACAGAATAGCTGTAAACTACAATAAATTCAACACCAATAGAGTTCTTTCCTCTAATCTACTCTTTGAATTCTAAATTTTGACAATTGACCCAATAAAGCTCTTTCTAGCATTTTTTCCTCCATCATCACAGGTTCCAGACTAGAATCAGATATTTCTTTTAGTTGTCATGTCTCTCTAGCTTCCTTTCATATGGAACAGCAAATTATTTCAAATAGAACTATAATTTGGGACACAAAGGCAAGCTGCCTTTTTAATTGAAAATTTTCTAATAACCGTATTTTATTCTAAAGGTAGAAATAAATAGATAAAATCCTCTTTAACATAATTTTCTTTAGCCTGATATCTCAAACTTATTATCATTTGGCATGTCACCAATATAAAAAATATTCATTAGATCCTTTACATTTGCAATCTAGTAGGTGCCTTACTGGTGTCGCGCATCGCAGTCTCACGGGGCTCAGTAGACGCATGTGGCCTGGGGCCACCATATTGAATTGTGATTTGGAACGTTCCCACAGCCTCCCTGTCCTTTTCGTGACCTTTTTTAAAGGAACACAGCCCTCCCTTCTTATTTGGGGTTCTCTAATGTTGCTTCCTGATTAGATTCTCAGTCAGAATACTACATAAATACCATGTCCTCGTCAGGCTGTTGCAGCTGGCGGCAGACAATGGCCGTCTGTCCCTCGCTGCTGATATTAACTATGATCACCCGGTCAAACTGTTGTCTGATTTCTTCTATGTATAATTGTTTTATTTTCTTGCTACTTTTGAAGTAAAAAATCTGATTTCCCCAATGTTGTACAAATGACAAGTGGAAGAACTGAGATTTGAACCCATGCTTCTCTGTGTACCACAGGGGCTCTATCACCTTGACAATGCTGCTGAGTGCTGGCGTGGACCATGATACATTATTATAATTCTTAAATTTAGTGCCACAAATTTGGTGCCTTCTCTGACTCACTGCTAAGAAGCGGCGGCAAACCAAGCTGTAGACACTGTCTAATAACTCAGTCCCGCTTCAGACCAGCAGTTCTTTAAATATTTGTTCAATACTCTTTGACCCAGCAGGGAAGCTTCCAGAAATTTGAACTACAAATGTACTTACACATATAAAGATTAACATTTGCACAATCCATTGTAGGATTGTTTGTAAGGGCAAAAGGTTAGAAACTAAATGTCCATCAACAGGAAAATGACTAAATAAATTGTAACATATCCAGTAAAATATACATTTGATGAAACGAATGAGGTGTTTCTGATTGTACCAATGAAGACCCATATACAAGACACAACTGTGAAAACCAAATCAGGAAGGATTAGAACTTTGTGTATTATATACTACTATCCATGCGGGGGTCAGTTTCTACTAGCCAGCTAAAGTAATAGTTAACTTTTGCTAAGCATTCACCTCAGAGACAGTTCAAGTATTTTATATTTCATCTTCAAAACAATCCCATACGGATCTATTGCTTTCTTCATATTCCAAATACAATTTAGAATGAGAAAAAGAAACTAAAATGATTTTTCTCCTTCTAATACAGAATTGCTTTGAAATTAATTAAAGGATTATTTGGACCCATTTCAAAGCAAGCTGGGGGAGACAAAAGTCAGACAATTCACACAGAGTACCTCCAAAAGATATGCAAGAAATTGTTCATAAATGTTGCCTTAAAGAGAATCTAAGGGACCCCAGTAAACTATAGCCTTTTATTCCATTTTCAGTAACAATTGAAAGACAGGCATATCAAAAAATCATCTAGTAAAGCACTTGGAGAATTGGCTGTAGATGTTTTGTATAAGTGGGCTTGTTAAGATTCCCCCTGAATATGGAGGGACTTGCCCATGCATCATCACTGAATGTTGCAGCTATAGGGTCTGCTCTGGTAAAACAGGAGGAGTGCAGAATAAATATTCTCTGCTGGCAAGCAAAGTCAGAAGAGCGGGAAGAGCTGAGTACCACGCTCAATTCCTTCTAGAGCTATCAGCTCTTTTCCCAGAGCACGGATGAGGGATGACGGACAAGTGTGTTCCACTAATGGAGGTCCCTCCACATGGAAATACAAAGAGTTAGGAAAACATGTTCCTAGCTAACATTCCCAACTCTTTGCTTGCTGAATTCACTGAACTTAACATTAAGCTTATGACTATTAGGAATAGATTTGTCCTGCTGGGTCTGGGAAGTCTTGCCCACACCATCAGGAGAAATTGTCCCAATACCCGTCAGTGCCTTTTTGGGTAGGACCACGGGTGGACAAAATAGGTTTGGTTGCCAGATTTCAGAAAGAAAATAGAACAAGACATTTAAATTTACTTCAAATCCACTCAGCATCCATACCGCAAAATTAACATCCCTATTCCACTTTCTATATCAAATTATGACCTGCCATGTAGCACAATAGAGCACATCAGTTGCTATGAATGTAAATTATGATATAGATACTTTCTAGCCATAAAATAGCAACATAGAGATTTCCCCAAATTTAAGTATAAATTCATTCTCATTGTGAATTTTTTAGTGATTCATGAAAGTCTAATGTTTATGTCCTTTTACAGCTGAAGTTGAAAGAAATCAAATGGTAAAATCCAAGTCCAAAATCTGAAGTTTTGAAGTTAGACTGAAGTTGCAATAAATGGAAGTCCCCCCACCCCCTCAATTTCTCATTCTGCTCAGTCTCAGTGCTGACTGGCTGCGTGACACTCAGTCCTGACGGGCTCTGGTGGGGATGCGTGTGCTTTCTTCAGCATCTCAGAAATGATGATGTCCAAGGCTCTCATGAGCCTCATCTGAAAAGCATCAACACCACTAACACATTGAACCTAACAAATGAAAGTTATGCCAGAAACACACTCAACAGACCCCCAACTCTTGGAGCAGCTATCACAAACAAAAGTATATTCCCTGGGTCCTGTAGCTGGTGCTATAAAGACTGCGGGAAAGACCCAGAGGGTGTGAGGAAAGGGAGACATGGACCACGAGACTATTTTCCTTTCGGCCAGGATGCCAGTCAAGAACCTTGGGGACAGAAATCCACTTAACCTCGGTTGGTTCAAATGTCCCCTTCAGAGGTCACTTTTGCCACTATGCAAGAGCCAGGTGGGGCGGAGGATGCTAAGATACTGTCTGCTCTCTGAGACAATGGCTTTTAAGACTATTATCTTCATCTATGTGTAGCAATTGACAATGGCAGCTCCAGTTACCAGGTTTTGTTTCTTGAGATACATTCTTCCCCAATTAGAAAGTCAAAATCTCTTAACATCCACTTCCCTTGGGATGCCAGTGCCTCCTGGAGCAGGAGCACCTCCACACCCCCTTGTGAGCAGACATTGCTGGACTGTTGAGCCTGCGTGGCGCTGCTCAGATCTGGGAACCTGCCTCCCCAGGAGGCATTAGCTCTCAACAATGCTGTTCCCAGGGACTTGGAGAGTCACCTTGGCAGAATCCCAGACTAACACTGCATAGACAATTCTGCTCTGCACATGCTTTTCAAGACACTCTCCTTCAGAGGTTTTTTCTTAAATGTCAGCCCTCTGAAGGTCAGTTCTTTGTCAGGTCTTTGCCATGATGGGGTAGTGCACCAGTACTTCCTTTCTCTCAAATCTTCTACTTCTATAAGGAAGGCTCAGTTTGTGAGTCACTTTGACCTGCTTTTAAAGTTGGCCCGTTAGTTCACATAAAGCCAGCCCTTTCTTTGATTTTTCCAATCACCGTTTTCTAAACATAGTCATTTTTTTCCTTATGGTACTTCCCATCATGAGAGAGATAAAATCATTAATTTGGGTCTTAAAAAGCCACTACTGTTTAAACAAATCTTGCCCACCTTCCTCAGACTGAGTTGGAAAGCCCCACCCAGAGGTCGTCCTCCATCACTCTAGTGTTCACACAAGCCAAGACTTGTCCTGTGTCTGTCCTGCCAGGTTGCACTTCAATACACTCCTCTCCTGCATGTTCCTTTAGAAACCAAATTCCATGAATTTCTCAGGTATTCCTTTAGGCAGAGGTATTCCCTGGCACACAATCAAAGGTCCTATAATGATCTTTGAAGCATTTTACACTGATCTTTCTGGTCTTTCATGGTAAGTCTGTCCAAATTTTTGTAATCACCTTGACTATCTTTCCCATCCTTCAAGTGGCAGTTGCCAAATGTTCATGTACTGTATCTCCCTCTATATCCTTCTCTCTGTAGATCTAAGATGACAGACATGTCTCAAATTTTCCTGGATCCCAGCTACCCCTGCAGAAATCATTCCAGTCTGCTTTTTGTGAAATTGTGCTTTTCTTCTGTTGGGCTTCCCTGGAACCCAAAACCTGTTTCCCAAACAAAGACTTACCCAAAATATGACTGTCAGTAAGAGTTCCTCCTTGGATACTGGAGGAATTTAGATTTTCCTCTAAAATATAGATCTATTTCTTTACTAGATGATGCCATTCTCTTTATGGTAAAGGATGATGCGTGTAGTTCCCCTAACATAATCTACTCTTTCTGCAGTAGCCACAATTTGAATGTCTGACATTTAAAGCCATAGTCAGAATTCGTATAAATAACTAATGAAACAACTTTGAAATCACAGGATGAGGGTTTTTCTTGAATTTGTTGGTAAGTTACAGGAATTAAAAGCTAGTTCTTCTGTAGTCCCAAGAGAGTCTTGGTTCTGAAGACAATTTTAAATATATTTTTAAAACCTCAGAATTTGGAGAAATGTATCTTATTCTGCCTACAGATACCTAGTACGATTACTCTAAAAGTAAAACTCACTGAAATTGTGCAACATTTGTAGAACTTCAGCATAAAGTCCTGATTGCTGGTTTTATGAC